>RJWM01003662.1:15685-41143 GCA_004363535.1 Dasyprocta punctata | reverse complement strand
ACTGTAATAATTTAAATAAAAATGTAAATATTCACCATATATATTGATTACATTTTGTACTTAGTGCTCAGTGCTGTACATCACAGACAAATATAAAGTAAGTGATGGCCATCATTATCACCGATAAAGCACAGGACCTAAAGATACCAAGAAAAGCTAATGTACAGAGAAAAACCTCTGTGTTGCAATTTTAAACAGTGATTGACCCATGTAGGGTAGAGAAGTCAGAAAAGTTTCAGTGAATGTATGGAACTTTGACCTTACTTTTAAGTCCAGGAAGAATGTAGGTAAATAAAGAGTATTCCAAGTAGGAGGCCCACCATGAGTAGGAAGTCAAATATAAAAAGAAGTCAGGCATCGAAAAGAAGTGATGAGAAAGTCCACCCAACAGAATCAGAGGATTCTGCTGGAGTGAGTTGGTATTACAGAAAAGTTAGGTAATTATTTTAAGCTGGCCTACCTCACCACGATCCAGTCTCACACCTGATTGAGAAAATCCTTCCGAAAATTCTTGCTTGTGTTGTTTGTTTTTCCCTTTGAACACCTACCTTCTTCTTGGTGTCTTTTTCTTTAAGCGCTTTCTTTTTATTATTTATGTATTTATTTATTTGTGGCACCAGGGATCAAACTCATAACCTTGTGCCTGCCAGACAGGCACTTAAGCCACTGAACCAAACTCCCAGCCTGTTTTGTTGAGGCAGGGTCGCACTATGTAGCTCAGGTCAGCCTTGCACTCACGTTGTAGCCCAAGCTGGCCTCGAACTCACAATGCTCCACCTACCTCATTCCCCTGAGTCCTGGGATTAAAGGTGTGAGCCACCACTCCTGGATGTATTTTCTTTTTAGACTTTTTGAACAGGCACCAAGATAGGCCTGCAATGTACATCCTCATCCCCTTTTAAATGGCTATGGTCTCATTTTATTTTCATTCTTCCATTTATATTTAATTCTTACTTCTCACCCGCATTTTATCTTTGGGTTTTCATAAAACTTCTCCTAATTAGAAAATAATTTTTCCTCCTTTCCTCAGACAGAATGTAACTGAGATTTCACTTTGGATCGTGAAATAAAATAGAATCCTCATCATCATCTCCCTTTCAAAGTCTTTGCATCAACAGCCACTGCTACCTTAATTTAACTCTCTCCTCTAGCATCTCCCCTCTTCCCTTGGCCATTTGCTACAAGATTCCAGCCAGTATTTCCTGCAGTGCTCAGTAATGCCACAGTAATAGTTTTTCCATTGAAAAATACCACAAGTA
The DNA here is from genome assembly GCA_004363535.1 of Dasyprocta punctata. Lineage (NCBI taxonomy): Eukaryota > Metazoa > Chordata > Mammalia > Rodentia > Dasyproctidae > Dasyprocta > Dasyprocta punctata. Next base: position 39,884 of record RJWM01003662.1, on the reverse strand, counting down.
CAATATTTCCAATGGAAATACCACAAGAACAGTGTTTCCACTGAGCATACCACAAGGAGAGTGCTTTTGTGGTATCTAAATTCTGAGATGAACTCCTAATGTTCATCTTGGATTCATTATAACTAGGGCTCCGACTTTCTGGAAAGCACTGAAACAGAGATGGAATTTTTATTTGTAGTTTTAAAAAATTCAATAAAAATAAAAGTTGGATGGTGCCAAGACAATTTTGCACTTGCTTTTGTGAATAAAATATAAATAGATTTACCAAGTAAAAGAAAAGGAAAAACTTCATTAAAATGTACAGAGAGGCTTAACAGCTGGAAAAGTAAGTGTGTGCGTATGGAGGGGGAGACAGAGAAAGAGGGGAAAGAGAGAACGAGACAGAGAGAGAGAGAGAGAGAGAGACAGAGAGAGACAGAGACAGAGACAGAGAGAAAGAGAGAGAGAACATTTAAAGCAGCCCAGCAGCTGGGGAAGCAACAACCTGTAAAAACACTTAACATTTACAACCACTTGGTGGCTGGAAAACCAACTTCTCATAAAATCGATTTAACATTTTGGTCACTGGTGAAGACATTTAATGCATGCATGTTTATATATCTGTGTTTATGCTGTACCCCGTGAATTTCAGTGGGTTTTAATCATAAACTGGTAGAGACCATTTGAAATGGTTGAGGGTATATAAGGTTTTTGAACTGCTGACAAGAACGATGATTAACACATAAGGATCCCTTTTTCATATGTTGGAAAGTGCACATAGAACCTGATTACTTATAGCCTACTTATTAACGTTTGTATTTGTACCATGTCACTGATCTCTAGTGTCCTATTTTTGAAAGTCATTAAAAAAAATTTCCAGTTGGAATCATTCTATTTTCCAGGAGTTTAAGGCTAAGCCTCTTAGATCCTGATCTGCCTGTAGTTTGGCAAGCAGAGTTATCTGTTAGGATAGTCCAATATTTTCCATTTCCCTTGTTATGTCTTAAATCAGTTCAGCTAAAGAGGGTAACAATTTTCTTTATTTCTTTCAGTTGCTTTTATTTTGACTTTTCATTTTCTTATTAGTTCCAGGTAATGAACTTGGTTACCAAGTGGTCACAGAGAACTTCTCCTGTCCCTACAGCATAAGGACCATGATTGAAACAAATGGATGCTTTTTAAAATTTCATTTAAAATTTCTAAAGCTATGCATCAAACTATACAGAAAATATTTTAAACTGCTAACACACAACCCATCATTTTACATATAACTGACCTTGAAAGTAGACAAGAAAGCCACAATAAATAGAAACCTAATGGTTCTGTTTGTAAAATACACATAATCATACGTGTTTTACCTATTCCTTCAAACAATTTTGGGGTTCAAGTGATAATTATATAGGAATATATTTAGTTCACAGCAAAACACTAGGCAAAGAATATCATTCTAAAACCTAGTAATAAACCTGTAGTTCTCAAGACCTACATATTAAAAGTTTTACATTGTAAATAAAAGATTAATTAAAATTATAGTGATGTATATGTTTCTAAACTCCAAATAAGTGAACATTTGTTATCCCTTTAGAGGATGAAAAAGAAACTGACAAATCAAGAAATAGAGTTGGATAATCTGGACAGCATCCACCCCGAATTCATATGGTTGCTCTTGTCTGCATCCTTCTGCCCGGTACCACTGTGAGCAGGAAACTTCATGGGTGAAAGGACTCATTGAACTGTTTCATTTTACCAAGATTTGAACTTTTTTTTTTGTTTTGTTTTATTGATAAAGGATTCATGGTTATTTGTAAACAGTGCTTTCTCAAAGCAACTATGGGAAGGATATGATCTCAGACAATTATGATAACATTTCACTATAGCTGATGATGTAAGAGTTTTTATTATTCTTATTTTTTCTTCCTCTCCTCCTTTTCTTTTACCGCTTATTCCAAGGCCAGAACCCAGACAGGAAATCTGACTGAGAACACTTCCTTCCTACAAGTCAGTCTCAGGGCATGGAACACAAGTGATTTTTATTATATTTAATGTTGCCTCTCATTTAAAGATTCTTCCCAGAAAATAAATAGAAAACCCCGGATACAAAATAGAGATAGGTAAAGAGTTGAAACTTTAATCTTAACAGTTCCTTGGATTTCCTGCTTAACCAGGTTAAAAGTAATTACCAGTAGTCAATCAGTGTTCAAAATGGGATAGGCTATAAATTTGGAACCTCTGATTATATTTAGGAGCACTACTATCAATTCTCCCTTTTAATGATTTTATCGCTGAATTAGTTTCAGGTGGTGCTACTAATAAAGCATTGAAAGGAAAATAAAATTTGTTAGTTATTTGAGAGTTCTTTCTCCATATAGCCCTTAGTCTCCTCTAATGACTAGAAATAAAAGCACGATTTGGAGAGAATGATATTGAATTTGCCTATAACTTAATACATACTTGTTTTGTGCTCAACAATAACATTACAATTAAAACATCCCATCAAGAAAGGGTCAAACATGAAGACGACTTAGTGGTGAGACTTGGCTACTTCAACTTTATAGAAAACTTTTTAAAAAATAGTGTTTTTAAATAGTTCAAACTTGAGGGCATAACCTAACACCACACAGCATCTCAACCAATGCCTAAATTTCCGGCTGCTGCACAGGGTTTCCATCAGGCCCTAACCGCTGTCCTTTCCTCCTTGCCTGGGGATATCCAAACAGTTCAGGTTGACCACAGACCCCAGGGCTTCACAGTCATCCTTCCTGTTCTGACGCGGCAAGGACTGTGACAATAAAGAGGCTTTCAAAGTTCAAAAATTGTAAACAAGAAAAATCGGAGCTACTATGGAAGACTGGGAAGCATTAAACAGAAATAAAGAGTAATTGTCCAACTGGATATTGTACTGCTATCAAGGCTTCAGAAAGATTCTTTTAAACACACCAATCCTTTGGGTAGTAGGTTAATTACACTTAGTTAGACTTCCTAGACACAGGAAGTATAACACAGTATGTTCTTAGAAGAGTAAATTTTTAAAAATAGAGGAATGTGAAAGGTGGCTGTATCTTCTTGATGCTTCTACGATTTATGCAAAAACAAAACTGTCATTATAAACAAGATATAAGCAGTCAATACTTGGTAATGAATTGCAGTCATGGGATTCAAGAAAATCTAAGTGGTAAATCAAATGTTATTGAGCAAAACAGGAAATTTATTCAGTTTGTAGACAGCTCTTCATATATAAATGTCTTCACAGCTGGCCAAGAATAATTTTTAAAAGAGACAGAGTACAAAGATAAAAGCCTATATCAGGACGTAGGATAAGAAGCAGCAAGAGGCTTCAGGGAAGACACAGATGGATCTAGGATGAAGAAAAAAGGAAACCTAAAATCAGGGAAGTGGAACATAGAGGAGAAACTTCTGGAAAAAGATACTCTCTTGGCAAGATGATTGGAAAATAAAACTGCAGAATGAAAGACTGCTTAAAGAGCAGTCCCTAATCTTCTGCCAACACAGGCTAATTTGTATTTCTGGAACTTGCAGAAAGGATGTTAGCGGAGGCTCATGTTAGAGTCACCTTACAGCAAATGTTGCACTGCACATGTGCAGGCAAGAGGGAGTGGGATGAATTTAGGTTTCACCAAGCGAAAAATGACTTCAGGAACTCCAAACATCCCATTCCTGAGCCTCGACTTCAGAACATATGCTCTTCCTTTCTCACTGCACATGGGAAAAGAGTCTGGTTGTCAATTAAGGTCTAAATTTGGCACCAAGTGAAGAGCAAATCACACCCATCCAGCTGTAAATGCTTCTTTAATGAGCTATGAAAGACTGAGCTTGACACCAAGCAAAGTATTCCAGGAGAGAATTCTAAGAATTGAAAGAAAGGTGAACCAGCTGCATGCACTGGCGATTAACATTCTCATTCTTTAATTTGCTTTGGTTAATGTGAAAAGTAATCAGTTTACCTTGTTCTTTTTCCATGCTGCTTTTTGTGGCATTACAATGACTATTCAATTATAGTTACCTTGAAAGTACCCTTTCTTCAGTCATATCCTTCTTGTTTTCCACTTTTCATCTTTTCTCCTGCTTTTCTTTATGATCTTCTTGTAAACCTAGCTAAAAGTGCGGAACAAGTTGAGCTTACAACTTGTTGAATTTTTATATACCCAGAATGAATAAGCAACACTCATATCACAAAACAGCAGATTTCAAAACATTGCGAGTGCTCTAGATACTCTTCCAGTTACCACCAAGAGTAAATACTATTCTGAGTTAGAACAACACGCATAAAATTTGCCTGTTTGAACTTTGTATAATTATATTCACATAGTTTAATGTTTTGTGTTCATCTTTTTGGTTTTAGTGTCATCTGTGTCATTGCATACTCATTAATTATTCATCACATGGCTATACCAAAAATGTACAAAGTCTTCTATTAATAGAGATTATTATACATATCTCGCAGTGGACTTGTATAGGTAATATTAAGGGTACACATGGGAAGAAATAGAATTGCTGAATTATAAATATTGTTTTTCTCAGGTTTAATAACTTCTTTGTAAAATTCTTATTAATATGTTTGTCTATTTTATGATTTATGTGCCCTTTCATTCTCTTAACAGTTCATTAAATGAATAAGTTCTTAATGTAATGCAGTGGAATTTACCCACTTTTTTCTCCTTTTATGGATAAGTAAGTCTGAGTTCTGATTTAAGAAATCCTTGTCTATTTGGAGATCACAAAAATATTTTCCCATATGTTGTAGGAGCTTTATTTAACTTTTCACTTAGAGTTATACTTCATCTAGAATTGGCTTTTGTGAATGGCATGAGGTAAGAAATGGGAGAAGAGATAACTCTATCTGCATATTTAATTGCCTGAAAGAAGTACTGCGACCATCTGTTGCATGAATTAAGCATTTGTTCCAGGAAATACCTGTAAATCAATTTCCCCAGGTAAATATTTCACTTGTGTAGTAAAGTATTACTTATATCAGAATAATAGGACCAAGTAGCTCAGGTATCAAAAATTAGCTTACATTTCTAGATTCGCTTCAGACCTCTTTGGGTGTCTATGAATGAATACTAAACTGATATTTAACAATTTCTCTCAGCTCAATTCCCAGCCTGGAAAAATTAACTCCTTAGGCTCAAATCCAGAGCCCCAAATACCACTCTGATTTTTTTCAAGCATAGGATTTAGTGTGCTCAAGCAGTGCCCTTGGTGTTAGTCCTTTAAGGAGTTGAAAGCAGAGAAAGATTTGTTTATCTCCTTAGAAATACCAAATTGACTGGTTTAATTATTAAAACACACACCTTTTCTGTAGTCTGGTCTAAAGTCTTCCTATAGTCTTATCTAAAATCTCACTTTTATTTGTCCACTAATTACAAATGCATGTTCTTTATAAAGTCCCCTTATTTTGCTTTATTTCTTTTACTTTATGCATATACCAAATATATAAACATTGTAGTATTGTTAAGTCCTAATATCTAGAGCTATGTATCCCCCAACTTGCTTGTTCTTCCTTGCTATTGCTTGGTTGTTCTTTTCTTGACTATTTTTGACCCTTCACATTTCCAAATAAACTTTATGTCTTAGTTACTTTTTTCTCATTCCTGAGACAGAATACCTGATCCCCAAAATTAGGGAAGGAAAGGTTTATTTCTTACAGTTCTTGGAGGTTTCAGTCCATATTCAGCTGGCTGCAAGTCAGGGTGGCATGGCGGGGCAGACATTCATGGCGGCTGCAAAAAGCAGCAAGGAGCAAACAGCAAAAGAGAGGGTGAGACACACCTTTCTCCCACCCTTACACTGTGTGTCTGCTCAACCCCTGGGTGGGTGCTGCATTCACACCACCAGTCCCAGCACCAGACAACAAGCCAATCACCAACGCCAGACTCAACCCCCAACCATGATTACATGAGGCTTAAGTGGGTGCCATCCAACCACACCATAACACTTTGTAATCAGTTTTCCAGTTTCCAGAAAATACTTTAGTAATTACCAGTTTGGAGTAAACTATTGAATTGTAAAAGTATTTCCACATTATATATAATCAACTTTTCTTTATTTCTGTTATTAATGCTTTGGCTTCTCTGTATACACATTTTTTGCACATATTATGAGAGTTACTCTTAAATGTTTTCTTTCAGTTAAATTGTCAGTAAATTATCTTTTTATTTGGTTTGTTTGCTGTATCCAGACACCTTCTCCAAAGAACTTATTGCAACAAATACTGTTTATGTAAACTCTGCATCCCTACGTTCTTGAGTTGCCTCATTACACAATCATATCATCTGTGAATAAAGACCGTTTTCTGTCTTCTTAGTATGTGGGAAGGGGGTAAAAGAGCACTTGCTGGTGAAGAAGAATTTGCTTTTACTGCAATGTGTTTCAGGTGATCTTTTGTGAAATTTACAAGTTACAGAAGCAAGATATATTTAGCTCCTTTGAATTGCCATAGTTATAAAACCTGGGATTGAAACTAGAGAACTTGAATTCAAGAGCAAGATAATTTTCAAATGAGCAAATTAAGTTTTTCATTAAAAATATGTGAAAAATACATGTCAGTTTTTTAATACAGAAATTTATGTGGAAACCTATAAGATGTTCAAACCAGCTCAAAAGAAAATCCAAACACAGATACAAATAGAGGCAGTGACAAACAGTAACAAATTAACTAAAAGAAGCAAAACAAAGCAAAATCTACCAGTAATAAAATGTATCATTGGCCATGCAATTTAGAAATTTAGAAATTAATTGCAAATCCATAATATTCATTTGCAACTCAATACAAAAGAAAGAATTATGTTCCTCTCAGTGTTTTATAATTTATGGTTACAAAATGACTAAGTCAATAACAATTAAAGTTTCTAAACAATAACACCCAAAATTTCATTGAAAGAACACCCAGCAATCAAATTCCCACATTAGAATCTTTAAGCTCATTTTTGATAAATTGAAAGAATATATCATTTTCAATGTGAATTAACATCTTTGAATTTAGTGTTACCATCCATAAAATGATTATCATTTCATAGAGTATCATGAGTATTCAATAAGGTAATGGTTATAAGTACATTGGTAAAATAAAGCATGTAATTATAGCATCAATTACTTAAATTTACCACAATATTCATCTTCACAGAAATATACCAGTCAGCATCAGTTGTTTTTTAAGAGGATTCTAGATATCAAGTTAATAATTATACATTGATTTTCATTTTGCTGAAGAAGAAAATATAAACATAAGGCAATTTCCCCAAATGACTGAATTACTTTCCAAAGGAGGAATAGAAGACATCTAGTTAAAAAAAAAAAAAAAAAAAAAAAAAAAAAAAAAAAAAAAAAAAAAAAAAAAAAAAAAAAAAAAAAAAAAAAAAAAAAAAAAAAAAAAAAAAACCTGTAGTCACTATTGAACTGTTCTTGTGTTTCTAAAACAATTGTGGAAAGATCATAGCATATTATCCTGAAATACACCATAAGTAATACAGAAATTTCTCTATATAGAGAATGCCTTCAGGACCATAGGGACTCTCCAATTTTAAATTTACACATTTGCAAAATGATTATACATGCTTCAATGGAGAATCTAAATGTTAACAATATCCCTCTGACACACAAACACACACGTGCCCGTGTGTGCATTTGCATGCATGTGCATGCAACCAAATAATGATGGGGAATGAAATCTGTCTGACATGTTAAGCTAGATATAGGACAGTTGTTCTGAATCCTGGCTACATAATACTACAACTTAGAAAAATTATTTTGAAAGACTAGCAATTGAACTGCATTTCCAGAAATTCCATTTCAGTTGTTCTTGCCCTTGAATGATTTTTTTTTCTTTTTACATTCCCAGGTGATTGTAACATTCAGCTAGGACTGCAGATCACTTGCAGTGTGGATTCTAATAAAAATCAGAAAACATGAATACTTGTACAAGAGACTAAAAGTATCACCCTCAAATGATTCCCCACTTTCTCCTCAAGGAAATGATACTAGATTGCCAGAGGCAGGGCAGTTGTAATGAAATAAATGATTGAGAAAGGATTTGAACCATTAAGAATACTTTAAGAATGTGGATGAATAACATCTGCATTGCTTCTGTGTCATGGAAATACAGAAGAAAAGGAAAAAGTGTTTCTCCTTGTGGATTTCATGGCAGCATATCAAATTCATGTAAAATAATTGGAACCAACAGAAGGTGCAACACTTTATCACTAGGAATTTCTTCTTGAGGATGCAGAGTGGGCAGAGTGAAATAGTTTCCCAGGTCCAGATTACAAGAAAAATGAAGGACCCTTTATTTAAAAAGTATTAAGAAGCCGAGCGTGGTGGTGCATACCTTTAATCCCAGCACTCTGGAGGCTGAGGTAGGCGGAGCGTTGTGAGTTTGTGGCTGGCTTGAGCTACAACATGAGCACAAAGCCAGCCTGAACTACATACTGTGACCCTGTCTCAAAAAATGAGGGCCAGGAGTTTGGCTCAGTGGCTTAAATGCCTGCCTGGCAGGCATGAGGTTGTGAGTTCGATCCCCAGTGACACACACACACACAAAAAGTATTAAGAATTTAAGACATCAATAAATTAAACATGGGGATTCTTCAGAAGATGGGGCCCCATGAATTTAGACAGATCACACCCAAGAACCTGGGCCTTGGATTCCAAAGAACAGAGAAATGGATGCCAGAAGGTAGCATAGAAGATGCTCACAGCTTTCTTGCACACTTGAAAATTCTTGGAATGCAAAAAAAAAAAAAAAAAAAAAGAAAAAAGAAATCATGAGCATTTGAAATGCTAGGGAACTTGAGATTACAAACTGTTCTAAAGATAATGGTTTAGACTTCTTTAAAACTTTTTGCAATTTATTTCTTAAATTCTATAGTATATATTATTTGTAGTGCATATTTCAGCTTTTATATTATGCATGATTGTTAAGTGAGATTTTTTGTTTATGTTTTGTGTGAATTTAAGAAAATCCCTACCAAGGCCTAGTTTAGACCTACTTGGTTAAGAGGTGTTTTTTTTTTTTTTTTTTTCTTCTGGTTGTTTTTTTCCTTTTTTTTTTTTTTTTTGGTACCGGGGATTGAACTCACAACCTCACACCTGCCAGGCAGGCGCTTAGGCCACTGAGCTAAATCCCTGGCCCTTGATTCTTTTTTCTAATCAGAAATAAAGGTTAAATTTTCTCAAAAAGCTTCTTTTGCATTTTAGTTCTTAGTTTATAATATTTACATATCCTCAAGTAGTATATATTGCCTTACAACCATGTATTTCTAATCATCCTTTCTATCTGTTGTTGTATTGTTGCTACATATTTTATATACTAAACTCTAAATACACCACTACTTTTTTCTTCTTTTGTAGTAATTAAACAACAAATACTAAGCTTTATATTTATCTTCATTTTGTCTTAATCAAGACTCTTCATTTCTAGTGCATATCAATGTTTCTTTCTGGAATCATATTCCTGACACCTACAGAATATTATTTAACAGTAACAGTAGGAAGGTCTTCTGACAATTCATTCTGACAACTTTTTTGAATACAAGGAAGGTGCTTTTGAATATAAGAAAGGTACTTTTGAATATAAGAAAGGTACTTTTCTTAAGTAAAGAATTCGCAATAGACAAGTTTGTTTGTTCATTGCTTGTGAATATTTTAAAGATGCCACCCTCTTCTCTTCTACCTTTCATGGTGTCTTGTGAGATGTATAGTTTAATTCTCATGTTTCTTTCTCTGATCACAATGTCTCTTTTTTCTCTGAACTGCTTCATGATTTTCTCTTCAGATTTTTATGAAGTTTGATATGCCTGAGAGAGAGAGAGGAGAGAGAGAGAGAGAGAGAGAGTGTGTGTGTGTGTGTGTGTTTCTGTTTAAAAATGGCATCCTCTCAGCTTGTTCAACTTACGTTTTGGTGTCTGTCATGTAGTTTAAAATTTTTCAGCTACTGTCTTTCCTGCTTTGTCATTGTCTTGTTCCTCTGGAATTTCAAATGTGTATGTTTCTTCATATAACATTGTCACACAGCTCTTCCATGCTTTTTTGTGTTTTCATATATATATATATATATATATATATATATATATATATATATATACTTGTTTCTAGTCTACTTATTCTCTTTATGCCATAGTTTTGGAAATTTCTGCTGACCTGCCATCAATTGACTTACCTCTTTTCTTGACTATGCACAATTCACCAGTAAACCTGTCTACACTGGGTAGAAGAGCTGTTCCCTTTTCTCAAATTCATGTCCTTCCTATAATCTCGGAGTATGAATCTATTTGAAAATACTGTTCTAACAGACAGTGAAATTGAAGTCGTACCAGAATAAATTAGGGTTTTAATCCAGTATGCCTGGTGTAATCAGAGTAAGAGATGAAATGACAGACAGGCAAGGAGGAGAGCACCAAGTGAAGGCACAGCGGACACACAAAAAGATACCAGCTGACAACAAGGGCAGGGTTTGGGATCAAGTTTCTATAAGCCTAGGAACACCAAGAATCTCAGACAACAATGTAGGCCGAATGGAAGAATGCCTTGTACAGATGGAGGCAGAGATTAGAGTGATGTGTTCACAAGTCAAAGGGCTTCAAGAAAGATGACCTCCACCACAAAGTTAAAAGAATGGAATGAAATAGTTTCTCCTTCTGAATCTCAAAAAAAGAATAAACTCTGGTAACACCTAATTTTGGACACCTAACTTCCACAACAATGAAAGGGTAATTTCCTGCTGTTTTAAACCACCCAGTTTGAGGTCTTTTGTTATGATGGGCCCAGGAAATTAACATATGATAATGAGAGCCTTCATATGTCTTATTGCGTTTTTAGTATTTCCGTTTGAGTTTTTTAATTTTAAAGTGAAAAAAATAAAAATATAGGATTTCATAACAAGATAATAGGAAATTAACAATGGTTAATATATTGTGCATTTTATCTTCGAAGTAGTTGCTCAGGTTATAAGATACAGGCATGCAAAATTGTTCAAACAACATAAGCACAAACTACTCAATGAAATAAAAGATATTAGTAGCATAATTATCTTGGCTCTCTTGCATATATATTTTTTTTTTTCACTTCCTTCTTTTCTGCTTTCCCCCATCCCAGTTGTTCTTTCCTTTGGAGAATTTTCTTTCCCTTTCATGATCTCTATTGTTGATTTTGGATCTTATTTACTCTTCTAATTTCTTACACTAGGGAGACAATATGATGTTTACACATGTGAGATTGGTTTGTTTCACTTATGAGTATGGTCTCTAGTTGTATCCATTTACCTATAAAAACATTGACTTTATCCTTCTTTACAGCTGAGTAGCACTCCACTGTGTAAAAATACCACATCATTTTATCCATTCCTTGGTTGATGGACATTTGAGTTGTTTCCAATATTTAGCAATTACAAATTGTGCTGCTATAAACATGGGTGCACATGTATCGCTATGGTATGATGCTTTTAAATTCTTCTGGGAAAATACCCAGGAGGGAAATATCTAGGTCAAATGGGACCTCTAATTCTAGGTTTTGGAGGAATCTCCATACTGATTTCCACAGTGTTTGTATCAATCTACACTTCCACTGATCATGGAGAATGGTTTCTTTTTCCCCACAGCCCTGCCAGGATTTGTTATGGGTCAACTTCTTGAAGATAGACATTTTTTCTTGGGTGAGGTGGAATGTCAGTGCTATTTTAATTTGCATTTCTTAGATGACAAATGATGTTGAGCATTTTTTCATATATTTATTTTCCATTTGTATTTCTTCATTTAAGAAGTGTGTATTTATCTCAGATGCCCATTTCTGAATTGGGTCTTCAAATTTGGGGGGCCTGTTTCTTTTTTAAATTCTTTTTATGTTCTACATAGAAGTCCTTTGTCTGAGGGACAGTTGGATAAAATTTTTTCCCAATTTGTGTGTTATCTTTTCACTCTTTTAGTGATGGCTTTTTATGTGAAAATCTTTTTAATAAGATGAGATCCCAGTTGTTTATTCTTTGAAGTACTTTCCATGCAGTTTGGTTTTGTTTCATGAACTCTCTACCTACCTCTTGTCTTCAATATTTCTGTCTACATTCTCTTCCACTCGATAGAGTGTATCTGTTTTAATACTTAGACCTTTGATCTATTTTGATGTTAGTTTAGTAAATAATGATAGATGATGGGTCTAGTTTTAGTCTTCAGCATGTGTAGAGCCAATTTTTCCAGTGCCATTTATCAAAGAGCCTATCTTTCTTCCAGTGAACATGTTTGGCCCCTTTGTCAAAGATAAGGTACCTGAGATTGTTTGTAGTTGTGTCTGCATCTTCAATCTTTTCCATTGATCCTCAGGTCTAGTTTTGTTTTTTTGTTTGTTTGTTTTTGTTTTTGTTATGCCAGTACCATACTGAGTTTATCACAGCAGCTTTGTAGTATGATTTCTAGTAAGGGATTGTGATGCCTTCTGACTTGCCTTTTTTGTCCAGGATTACTTTTGCTAATCTAGGTCTAGGTATCCTTTGTTTCCAAATGAATTTTAGGAATGTTTTCTCTAGATCTATAAGGTATGTTAATAGGATTTCGAACCGAATTTCATTTAATGTGTGTGACAGTTTTAGGAGTACGGTCATTTTCACAAGGCTGATTCTTCCTATCCATGAGCAAGCAATATCTTTCCATTTTCTGACTTCCTCTTTGATCTCTTTTTTTCAGAGTGCTGTGAATTTTAATGTATAGATATTTTACATCCTTTGTTAGATCGATTACTAAGTATTTCATTTTTATATGCTATTATAAAGGTTGTGGTTTTCCTAAGTTCTCTCTCAGTGATTTTGTTGCTTGTTTACAAGAATGCTATTGATTTCCGACTGTTGACTTTCTGTCCAGCTATGCTGCTGAATTTAGGTATTAATTCTAGAAGTCTTTTTGTGGTGTTTTTGGTGTCTTCTATGTAGAGTATCCTATCACCTGTGAATAATGATAGTTTAACTTCTTTCAGTTCTACCCTTATTTCTTTTATTTATTTTCTCTTATTTAATTTCTCTGGCTAATATTTCCAGAACTATATTGAGTATGAGTGGTGATAATGGACATCCTAGTCTTGCTCCTGATCTTAAAGTGAAAGCTTCCAATTTTTGTCCATTTAGTATGATACTGGCTGTTTTTTTGTCATAAATGGCATTTATCAGATTGAGATAAACACTGTCTATTCTGATTTTCTGCAGGATTTTTATTATGAATGAGCATTCAGCTATATCAAAAGTTTTTCTAAGTTTTCCATCCTATTGGAGCAAAGATTTTTGAATTAGGTATTGACGATCTTCTGCATTTCCACATATCCTATAGTAATTTCACCCTTTTAATTCCTTATTGCATGAACACTTTTTCTGTGTCTATTGAGAAGTTCATGTGATTCTTCTATTTGGCTCCGTTTATATGGTGTCTTAAATTTATTGATTTGCTAATGTTGAAACATTCCTGCATTCCTGGGATGAATCCCACATGGTCACCGCATATAATCTTGATGGTTTTCTACATTCTCTTTGCTGTTTTTTTGTTTGTTTGCTGGTTGGTTTGTTGTGGGTTTAATTTTTGTTTGTTTGTTTGCTTGTTTGTTTTGTACCAGGGATTGAACTCACTACCTCCTGCTTGCCAGGCAGGCACTTATGTCATTGAGCTAAATCCCCGGCCTACTGGTATTTTTTTGAGGATCTTTGCATCTGTATTCATTAGGGAGATTGAGCTGTAGTTCTTTTTTGATTGGGTCTTTCTCTGGTTTTAATATCAAGGTAATACTTGCCTCCAGGATAGAGCTAGGGAGAATAATTTCCCTTCGAATTTTATTAAAGAGTTTGAGGAGTATTGCATTGAATCTTCTCTAAATTTCTTGTAGAATTCAGCCATGAATCTACCAGGACATGGGCTTTTCTTTGTTAGTAAGGTTTTAATTACAGTTTGAATGTCAATATGTGATACTGGGTAACTGAGAATTTTTACATTCATTCTTTTACATTCTTCTTCATTCAGATTTGGTAATTGTACGTTTCTATGAATCTGTCCCTTTTTTCTGTGTTTTGCATCCTATTGGAGCAAAGATTTTTGAATTAGGTCTTGATGAGCACCTGAATTTCCACAGGTTTGTGGTAATTTCACCCTTTTCATTCCTTATTGCATGAATTTGAGCTTCTTTCCTTTTTTGATAGGATTAACTATGGGTAATCATTTTTATTTACTCTTTCAAAAAACCAGCACTTTGACTCATTAATTCTTTGTGTTGTTTTCCTAGTCTCAAATGCACTTATTTCAGCACTGATCTTTATCATTTCCTCCCTTGTATGGGATTTGAATTCAATTTGCTCTTCTTTTTCCAGAAGCTTGAGGTATAGCATTAACTCATTTATTTATGCTTGTTCTGTTTTCCTAATGTGAGAATTCACCACTGTATATTTCCCTCTTAGGATTGCTTTCAATGCACCTCACAGGTTTTGGTAAGTTGTATGTGCACTCTCATTTGATCATATGTATTGTTTAATTTCTCTTTAATTTCATCTGTGGCCCATGGGTTGTTCAGGAGTGTGTTATTTAATTTTCATATGTTTATGGAATTTTTGCAGTTTCTTTTGTCTTTAATTTCCAATCATTGCACTATGGTCAGATAATATGTATGGGGCAATTTTAATTCTTTTGCATTTACCTAAGCATGTTTTATGAGCTAATATCTGGTGTATTTTAGAGAAGGCCCTATGTGCAGCTGAGAAGAATGTGTATTTTGATATTGCTGGGCAGAATACTCTGCAAAGGTCAGCTAAGTCTATTTGTTCACAGGTTTTGTTCAGTTCTGCTACTTATTTGCTGATTTTCTTGTCTAGTTTATCACTCTTTTTGTGACAATGGGATATTAAGTTCCACAATTACAATTGTGTTGTTGCTCATTTGATTTTTTATGTCTATTAATATTTGTCTTATATAGTAGGGCACTCGTATTTGCAGCATATATATTTATGATTATTATCTCTTCCTCTTGAATTTTCCACCTAAAAAGTGTGTAGTGACCTTCTTTATATCTTGATAATTCTTGGTTTGAAGTTCATATTGTCTAGAAACAGGATAGCTACCCCTGCTTTTTTCTGGGTTCCTATTGTATGGAGTATGGTATTGCATCCTTTGACTTTTACTCTATGATTTTCTTTTTGACTTAACTGTGTTTCTTGTATACAGCATACTGTTGAATCTTGTTTCTTGATCCATTCTGCCAATCTGTTCCTTTTGATTGATGAATTGAGGCAATTTACATTGATGGTTATAACTGATATGCATTGATTTGTCTTTGTCATGTTATTTTTCTGCTGTTGGTTCCCTGCTTTATCTCTGTTTAATTGTTTTCTCTTCTTGGTGGCTTCTTTCTGTTGTTCTTGGAATTGTGTTCATTTTTATCTCTGTCGAGAGTATCTTTACTCTTTGTTAGCATTGGTTTGGTGGTCACAAATTTCTTCAGTTGTTCTTTTTCATGGAAGTACAATATTTCTTCATTACTTTTGAAAGATAGTTTTGCAGGGCACATCAATGTGATTTGGAAGCTGTTTTCTTTCAGGACTTGAAATACTTCACTCCAAACTCTTCTAGACTTGAGGATTTGTGTTAAGAAGTCTGCTGCGATTGTATTGGGCTTTCCTTAATAAGTGATCTGTGTCTTTCCTCTAATAGCTTTTAATATCTGTTCTTGTGCTGAACTTCTGGATCTTGATTACTATACATCTGGGTGTAGATTTATTTTGTTTATTGCTAATTGGAGTTCTCTATGCCTCACTTATCAGTGTGTTAGATTCTTTTCCCATGCTTTGAAAATTTTCTGCTATTACTTCTGCAAATAGTTTTTTCACATCGTTGTGTTAACTCTTCCTTTTCTGTTGACACCTATTATTCTAATAGTATTTTTATTTGCACTATCTTATAGCTGTTGGATTATTTTGTGATCTTTTGTTACATTCAAGAAATCTTTCCTTTCATTATCAAAAACCACAATCCTGTCTTCAAGATCTGAAAGTGTTTTCAGTTTCATTTAAGCAGTTTTTCCAGCCTTCAGTTTTATTTTTAACTTTGTGGATATCCACTTGAATCCATTTAATACATTCTACTTCTTTCCTGAATTGATTGTTCACAGTTTCCTAGCATCATCTATTTTATTATCTATCTGTACTCTAGGTTTGTTGAGCAATTCCTTTGTAAATGTTGACTTTTTTTAACCTGAGAGATAATTTCTAATCTGATTTCTTCTTTAGCCTCATGGATTTTTTCTTTACTTTTATTGCTATGATTTCAGAAATTACAGGTTGTGACTTCCAATTTATTCCATGTGTATGTCTCCTGGATTTGTTCTGGCTGGGCTGGAGCTCTGAGATTGCATTTTGACTTTTTATGTTGTCATTTTTTATTTCAAAAAAATTATTTTGTTGTCTGTGATGATCCTTGTGAGTTTTTGTAGCACTAGCCATATCATTAGTATCAAAGCCTCTCTAGGGAAAGTCTTTTCTTCAGAAATGTCTTCTGTGTGTAAGAAATTCTTAGTTTGTGTCTGTCCCATTATCCTAATTAATTAAGAGTAGGAAGCTGATATCTGTTTGGCTCAGTCCCCAGTCCATTGGTGTAGGTTTGTGGTGAAGCTGTTACCCCAGAACTTCCCAGTGTTGTTATAGAAGGGAGAACAACTGATTACAACAGATATGACATCCTAGCTTAAGTAGTAAAATTGGCAATAACAATAGTATCAAGCAAAATTTAGAAATTAACAAACTGTGGCAACTATTTATTTTGTACTTTAGACCACAAGAGCAAAGTCTATTGTTTCATAACAAAGCCAATTATAAACTAGGGGTTTGTATGAAAAGTATTTTGTCTTGGCGCAGTGGTTTTACACTGTGGTGGGGAAATTCAGGGAGGATAGGTACAAAACAACGATAACTGGGAAGGAAGTAGAAGCAAGACTGGAGGACAAGTGGTAGTCACATAGGTTTGGGAATCTAGAGAATGGATTAAGAAAAAAAGAATGAAGGAGCATTCAAGACAGTATCTGAACTTGGTCTCTGAGTTTGGGGAATGGGATTAGTTTTCTGTGGCTAGAATTCTCCCTAGCTGTTTAGAAAAGAGAAAGAAAGAAAAAAAGAAAGAAAGAAAGAAAGAAAGAAAGAAAGAAAGAAAGAAAGAAAGAAAGAAAGAAGAGAAGAGAAGAGAAAAAAAAAGAAAAGAAAAGAAAAAAAAGAAAAGAAGACATGGAAGAAAAACAAAAAGCGAAAAGAAAGACAAAGAGGAGAGAAGAAAATTGAGGAAAAAAGGGCTGGTTACTTGGTCCTGGCTTCTTCCCACATTGGTTGCTGGTACTGAAGTTTAGTGGGAGGAGCCAGGCCTCCATTTGATGTTTTAGCTTCTATCTCTGATGAAACTATCCATCTGCCCTTGAACTTGTCCTCCTTTTCTGTTAACCACATTTACATTTTTTTGATGAATTTCAACATCTGTGTCAGATCTGCATCTTGTTCTGTTAGTTTAAATTTAAAATTTCCCCTCAAAACTTCAAGTGTACAGAGGATGGCTTTTGACATGTGATTGGATCATGAGGTCTGTAACTTCATCAGTAGATTAATCCATCAATGAGATCATAATTTGATGGCATTATATTTAATTTACTTTCTTTTGTTGTTGTTGTTGTTTTCATTTTGCTTTTCAATTATGGTTGGTTAATTTTTCTTGAAAGCCACACATTTTGTGTAGGACAGCAGAGACTGGGGTAAAGAAATAATTATGCTTGGAAAGTGTTTTCCTTTCTTTTGCTAGGCCATGAAGGAGATGCTTGAATCAGTCCAGGTCCAGAGATAAGTGAATTTGGGGGTGTTTGCTGGTGCTCTGTTTCTCCACAGGCTACCCTAAATGTTTTAACAATATCATACATTTAGGGTGATGGCTGACTTCCCAGAAATTTTTGTTTGCAAAATTTCAGTTTTGCACCATGTCTTAGAATGTCTCTTCATGCTCTTGTGTCTCTCTGCAATATACCACCACACTTGTGATTCTGAGCTTATTGGCTTAATTGGGCTAAGAGGAAACATCCTTATTACTCTGAATTAGCTTCAGTCTCAGGCAGGTGCTATGCTCCTGGTCTTTGGGATCTGTCCTTCTCAGTGTCCCTGTCCTAACCTCGGTTCTTGTTCCTAATTTACATTGCTGTCCTTCCCTAGAGGAAATTAAAGAGCCGTGTGTGTGTGTGTGTGTGTGTGTGTGTGTATGTGTGTGTGTGTTATTTTGTTTCATTTTTTTTCCTCAAGCAGGAAATGAAATTCATTTTGCGTAGCTAAGATGGGGCCTTCAGTCTCCCTGCACAGTGGCTTCTGATGTGCTCCCCACAGGCCTGAACAGAGATACCATGTCCAGACTTCCACTGAAGTCTGTGGCAGTGAGGCTGCCAGTCCTGTTGGCTCTTCCTGTGTTGGCAGTACTAAGGTCTCGATATCTTCTCCACTCCACACTTGCCCTGCCCTAGTGCATGAACAATTTCAGGTGAACACTATTTACCTGTGTCTGGCTGTGTCTGATTCAGGTAAGTGAGTGCCTGCATCTCTTTCCTCTCTGCAGACACCTATTGCTACTGAGATTTTAGGAAAGTTCATTGTTGTATAACTTCTGATCTCTCATAAAATTTAAGAAAAAATATTATATCTGTTTGTCCTGGAATTTTTGTGACATATAAGGTGGGAGTATGTTCTTTCCATTTTATTCCCAAGTAGTAACCAAAAGTGAGACATGTTTTTGCTGCTGTTATTATGATCCTCTTTACAGATAGGTTTGAAAGTCTTGAGTGAGTATGGGTGTTATAATTTTGTTCCAAAACCGTGGCATCTGATATCAGAGATTATCTTTACTTTATGAAGTACATAGTTACCATCTAATGTCATGGGACTAATATTATTATTTGAATTCCAAGAAAAATTTAATGATCACTAGTAGGTACATGTTACTTTAAACACATACAGCATATGAAAGATTTTTGCTTCATGGAGTATTTAAGTCATGTTAAAATTATGACAGACCTTTATCTTGAGAAATTGATTTATTGGTTTCTGATGTTGTCAACTTCATATTGCCCCTCACACTCTTCATAGTCATATCTAAAGAATAATCCTGGTTATAACTTCTCCCCATGAACTACTCACAGCAGAAAATCCAAACTTCTTAGCAGAGCTTACCAAGGTCATTCCTGATATTCCCTCTACCTGAATTCCACTAATGGCTCTGTTACTTCCAGCCTTACATTTAAATTCTGAAAAGCCAAAGAAATTTCAGTCTTTCCCATTCCTCAGTATACACACACACACACACACACACTATTTTTTCCTTTACTTAACGTCACTTCTAACTAAAATGTTTTGCTACTTCTCTACTCATATTCATCAGTTTTACTGGCTCAGGTCAGGTATCATTCCCTCTGAAAATCTTTCATCAGTTTCTCTGTGTTGTTAAGAAGGCCCACTTCTGAGTTCCAAAGCATCTCTATATTTGATATCTATCCTTTGGCCTCTCTTTCTGGATTAAATGTATTTCTCAAGAGCAAAAATATTTTTAATTTAATCTTTATCTTGGCAAAACCCATCTTTCATTGTTGAATGAGGCAACTTTTGAAACTCCGTATGTATATTCTGGGGCAGCCATCATACTTACAGATGAGATTCTACATAACCCAAACTCTTAAAATTCACAACTTTTGTCAGACTCCCTGCAAGCCTCAGAAAGTTGGAGCCTAATAACGTTACCTTTTCTTATATCTCAGTGTAGAATATTCTTTCTCCCAATCTTCTTTCTCCCTATCTACAGTGTACAGAAGTTTCTAAAGCTCTGTGCTTCATTTTTGACAATTTCCACCAGGACCTCAATTTATAGTTGTCAGCCCAGGACCACGCAGCAGGCAGAGATACCATTTAGTTTCAACGTCTACCAGAGCACCACATTCTCTGATCCCTGCTTAGTCTTAACCACTTTTGTCTCCCACCCTTAGCATCACCAGAACTCTGCACTCTTTTCCCTGTTGACCTACCCCTCGTTCCCATGACTTGGCTCCTCGCTCCTACTGGATGACCACATCCCTGTCATGGCACCGCAGCATGTCACTCTTAGAAGCCAGTGTGAATAACCAAATCTCCCACATCTGTCCTCAACCAAAACTTTTCCTAATTTAAAGTTTGCGATAAGTTTTAGGGTTTCTGCCTTTCTTAACTTCCCACAGAAAACCCTTTACACTGCCAGACACATCTGCCTCAACCATAAATTACACTTCACATTATCTGCAGAGCCCTGGTTCAGTCAGTGTGGGTAGCACACTTGAAGCATGGTTTAACATCTGGATTTGCTCTGGGATTATGGGCAGCTTTTTTGCAATCCACTTGCATTCTACCTTTCCAAGTTTCAGTGGTGTAAAATTGTGGTCACTTTTACTGACTAGTTTATGTGGGTGATAATTAGGCGTTCTGTAGAAGCAGTTTCTCTGGTTCACAGTCTTGGTGAGCAATGAATTTCTAATACTAATTATTGTCCTGAACATTCTTAATATTATATTACAACTCTCTAAAATTTTTATTAACCAATAGCCCATATGTTTGACAAATAATATCTTTTAGGATTGATCTTTCTACTACAAGATATATTTTAAATGATGCATTGGAAATGCATTTATTACCTAACTCCAAGGTACTTTTAAGGAAATCACTTTAATATTTAATACACATGTGACAAGACTTTTTATTCAGTTTGGTGTATGGTTATTTTATCCTGAGTTTAGACAATCTATTAGTGAATTACATTCTCTTACCAGACAGTCAAATTTTATCCAAGTTTCAGAAAGAAATAACTAGCAAAAATACCAAAAATGATTGTAAACTCTAGGAACTTCCCTGTTGCAAGTCTTCTTTTGGGTAACTGTGACCCAGATTTTGCCAGTCACTCTTGGTGGAACAAACTTCATCAGGGAGACTAGGCTGTCTTACATGCAAGCACTCAGATCTCAGCTTACCAAAGAATTTTAATAGCAACCATTATACAACACTGAAACCTTGGCAAACACCAAGAGATTTCACAGCTGTAAAGAACTCTTGAGACCACCTAACAAGTATTCATTTCTCACATCAGGTTTTCATGAAGATGTAGGTACTTGCTCAAGAAGCTAGTGGCAGAACAGGAACTTTTCTCAAATGTCCTGACCCATTCATCTTACTCACTTATAATTTACTTCTTTATCCATTTACTTTTTAAAAAAAAAAACTATTGAGTACTCCTTCATAATGCAGTATGCAATGGTGAACAAGAAAGATGTAGACCTTGGCTTCATGACACGTGCATCCTCACTATTTTAGCTCGGTGCGCAATCTTCATTTCTCAGTCAATCACAAAAGAAATGTCAACAATGTACACGACAATGTAGATGAACTTTTAAAACAATTTATAGCACAGACCAGGATCTACTCTCAGAACTCTTGCCTCTTCTGGGCAAACTGACCTCATTTCATAGATGTTTCACTTCATAGATATCTGTGCCTTGAATATATAACACCTCCTCTCATTTCTGATTCTAAGTTTGAATTAAGTTCCCCCTTCACTACAGCTTCTGAGTTGCCTAAATAATGATGCAGTATTCCTTAAACCCTCACATCTAATTATGAACTTATTCAGTTCAGGGACTACCATATTCCAGTTATAGCTAGTTATCTAAAGCAGATAAGGGCATCATTTTCAGGGTTAAGAGTTCACCTTCCTTTACATAGTGATCCTCAATAGGGAAAATTTTTCCTCCTAACAGGGATTTAGCAATAAAGTAGAGACATTTTGGCTTGTCTGGCAAGGGATGCTATTGGCACGTAGTAGGGAGAAATCATTGATTCTGCAAACTATCCTCCAAGGACAGACCCCCAAGCCCAACAAAGAACCATGCAACTCAAAAAGTCAGTTATATTGAGGTTGAGATATGCTGGGTTAGAGTTTTAGTAGCCTTCTACAAAAGTAACCCATAAGTGGAAGCTCATAGTATTTGCTATTCTGTCATTGTCTTATTTTACTAAGCAAAGTGACATTTAGCTTCATTTATGTTGTTGAAAATGGAAAGACTGATAGAAACAGAAAGCAGATTGATGGAGAGAGCTGGCAGAAGGGGAAAATGAGAGCTGTTAATAAATGGCTATAGTTTTAGTCATGTAAGATGAGTAAATCTTAAAAATCTGCTGTACAATACCATGTCTATAGTTGACAATATGATACTGACCACTTAAATATTTGTTGAGGGTGATCCATGTTAAATGTTCTTATGACACACAAATACAAGCACACACATGTGCACACATACACACAACATAAAGGAAAATAAGAAAACTTAAAAGTTAGGAATACACCTTACTGATGGTGTCATGGGTATATACATACAGCCGAATTCATCAAATTTTTTATACAAAAAACAAGTAACGTATGATCTATAAAACACCACTGTCCCTTCAGACCTACTCAGAATAAACTGGTCCAATTGTGTTCAATAGAATCAAGTGCAAAGCCTTTTGCTCTCAAGGCACCTTGATTGATCAAGTTTCATATCTAATGAGGGCCTGAAACAAGTTCTTCCATTCAAATGCATACTCACATAAACTAAAAACCTCAACTATCATTATGGGGTTTAAGGGCCATCAGTAAATCTCCTGGTAATCTTCAATAATGTATTAAAATACTACTAATATTAGCTTAATTTTTGTTACACATAATAGTAAATTATAGGTTAAAGTGCCTATCAAAATAAAAAATACTTTCCCCACAAATTTGGAAAAAATATTATAACTGAACTAGAAATAATCAAGTTGTACATTTTTCCTACAGAATGGAAATTTTGTAAATTTTAAATAGAAGTTTTAAAATTAATTTTTAAAAAGTAACAGTTTGCTATAAATTTATTTGCTATAAATTTGTCTTTGGTTTAGCTCTTTTACTAACCAAACTTTCATGTCAAACTTTCATGTCCACTTCAATAAAAATATTAACAAAATTGTGGTATAATTGTACTATAATTAAAAAAATTCAGTACTTTGAACACAATTGCAAAGGTGGTAAACGATTTTCACATAAACAGTTGGCTCAATAAAAAACCTGGTATGTATAATCATAAGTCACTATTTCTTATTTAATTATATCTTGTGCTACTTCATGGTCCTAAAAACCAAAGCTTATAACCCTGAGAGGTAAGTATTACTTTATGAGACTTAATAACAAAAATATAGACTTAAAAAGATTTAATTGCAAGCAGCAGAACATAGTAAAGGGAAACCAAACCCAGTTAAATCTAGGTCCACATTCTGTAGCATTTCCTTAATAACACAATAGGTAACCTCTTATTACTACTTCACAAGAGTGAAGTATCTTCATCTATTCAACTTCCCCACATTTCTTAGGTTATTGCTATGTAGCCTCTGCAGTGTAAAGAACAGAAGCACAAATAACCTCTGTAAACATATCTCAGTCCTGATAATACCAATTGCTCAGACCTTGATATACTCAAGGACTTTCATTTTTCTCATGAATAATAAATCACAAAAAAATGGCACATACTAACTGGTGGTGTTGTAAGGACTAAGGCAAAGAGTGAAATGAATCTGGCATGGAATAGGGGATTCATACTATTTTTACCACATGAGTCAAATAATCCATAAATCAGTAATTCTGGTTATGGAACAGGCGAAAAGACCATTCTTCAAAAGCCTAACCCATAAACCTAGTCATGTCTTTATTTTCACTTTCTAACTGAACAAGCCATCAGAAGTTCTACTCTGCTTACACATGATTTGAAAAGAATTTGCTTGATATTGAAGAAAAAAGGAGAAATGCAACAGCTCTATTGTGCCTTCATCTCCTGGACCAGAGGCTGAACCTTTAGCTTTTCCTCACCTTTATCTATGTTGATTTTTGCTGGGATCCTAAGCTAAACAGTCTTCCCTTAAACAAAGACTTGAGAGTAGTAATGACTGTATCCAAACACTTGCCATAGAAAAACTTCTGAATACACATTTAGAAGACTGTATTTTTTCTTCACAGTGACCCTGGTACAAAGGTGTACCAATTTATAAGCGTCATTTCCCACATCCAAAGTCATGTTTATTTGATTCAAAAACACACTCTCCTAACCAATCCAATGTTCCTTGAACAACAACCAAAAAAAAAAAAAAAAAAAAAAAAAAAAA
>RJWM01003662.1:0-15585 GCA_004363535.1 Dasyprocta punctata | reverse complement strand
GTTTATAAGCGTCATTTCCCACATCCAAAGTCATGTTTATTTGATTCAAAAACACACTCTCCTAACCAATCCAATGTTCCTTGAACAACAACCAAAAAAAAAAAAAAAAAAAAGCCAAAAACCAAAAAACACAGAAAGCATGAGATATCTACTAGAGCATATCTCATCTTCTAGTTTGCTGCTTTTCAGACAAGCTAACCTACATATTTATGACTTGTTAGTGGCAATAGTCTCAAGTTTGTACGAAACATTTTCCTAGGATACAGATTAATATACAGATTTTTAGTTCCAATCTGCTAGAGATTAAGAAGCTCTATTTTTGTGACTGAAACTCTAAACCTGCATTTTTACTGTTCAATCTAACTACTTCTAATATTTTTTCCATTTTATTTATGTTAAGAAGTATTTTTAAGGATGCTTTATGGCTTTCACTATATTGGTTTAAACTTACTGTCCTCCAATACTTCTCAAGGTAAAATAGGCCTGTTGTCTGTTTTTTGAAAATAAAGTTTTATTTGAATAATTTCCCCCATTTGTTTATACATCATCTATGCCTGCTTTACTGTCTACGAAGTTGAATGTTTGCAGTCAAGCCTATATAGCCAACAAAAGCAGAGAATATTTCCTATTTGGCCCTTTTTCAGAAAAAGATTTGTCAATCCCTGTCCTAAAATGACTTTGCTAAATTTTGGCAAAAATATGGACCACTAATTACTTTTGAAATACTTTTCTATATCTAACATCATTTGAGTTGCTCAGCTTCTGTGATTCAGTGAGCATATGAAAAATGCAATTTGCTTATGAATGACTTATCATTCCTTGATTCCTGCCACCTGCTTGACACCCAAGTGCTTAGATAAGTTTTATTATCTCTTTTCCCTGTTATGATTAGCCACAAATTCTAAAGCAAGAGAAGCAGAATTTTCTTTAATATTTGACTGAGAATAGCAGGTGTTCTCCATCAAATCTCCAAGGCAAATGGAGAAAAATTGGAGGAATTTATTAATAAATCCCTTAATTTATTTACTTTAAGAAAAAAGTTAGTAAAGCCACAGACTTTTCCCTGTTGCTTTACACTTTAAAAAAAAATCAAAATTGAGGAGGAGAGCCAATTGACATTGGTGGAGGTAACTCCTTCCAATTGCTGACTATTAGGAAAGTTAACCCACCTCTTCCTTCCAAACCCATCATTATGTAAAGGAAATAGTTGCCACATTATGTCAAGCTCCTTTGGACTAGAGAGGGATAAAGGGACACATCATCAAACCAGAGAAAAGAAAAAGAGATGAGTAAGATCAAGTCAAGTGACCAAAAGGATGTTGTTTGGAGGCTCAGAGGGAGGTGATGGCAAGGAAGACATAGATCAATATGAATGAAGAGGTTATGAACCAGCACTTTATATGGTATAAGCATGGAAAAGAGGCCCAATGCTTGTTGAATTAATGTTCTTAGAGAATTAACTTGGATTGAGGGTTCTGAAAAGAAAAGCAATGCAAGGAGTTTAAAGAAAGAAAATAAAAACATTATTTTTACACATAATCAACCAGTATCATATGAATGATCTCTAAGTATTTTCCCACTAGGGAAAATAAAAACCCAAATTCCTGTCTTTGAGCTGTTTCCTGGAAGAGCTGAAGGCTTGACCAGGTCTAGACTGCATTTTATGTGCAGACCTTTGCCAGGTCCTCTGGCATTGTGGCCAGGTTCCAGCCACTGCTGTTCCTCTCTCCACACTGACTTGGTGTGCTGCAAATCTCCCCATCCAGTTCAACAGGAAATATGTACTGCGTGCAGAATGCTGGTGAGCTATTTTTAAGAGCTGAGCTGTGTACAGGTATTTGTGACTCTAGATCTGATTTGGCGAAACAAAATATTTGCCAATGCAAGTACACTCAACATTTTCAATAGTCAGTTGTATGATCTCAGGATGGATGTGGTCAAAGTGAACAATTTGATTATGGTTCCTTTCTTTATCCTACAAAAGCTGTCATTTGCTTTTGCTGCTCTACAGAGTCAAAGTCTGAGAAATGATTATTTGCTCCCAGGAGTGGACTATTGAACTATTACATGGATAATAAGAATGGCAGTCATTTTTAAATATTGTTTTTCATATGAAATAGCTAATGGGAATTCAGTTTTGGCCTGTATAGGTTAACTGTAAATCCTGTATGGCTTGTATTAGAATTCTCTAGAGAAATACAATTAATCATTCATATATGCATGTATTCATATATATATATATATATATATATATGTATGTATGAATGCTTACATATATATGTGTTATATATACTCATATATAAGTGAATGATCAGCTGTATATGTGTGCGGTTGTCTGTGTGCATGTATACAGAGAGACCTACTGTTATAGGAAACTTGATCTCATACTTAATGGAGACTGGCAAGTTTAAAATCTGCAAACCTATGTCTAAGTTTACTTTAAAGTCTGGTAGCTGCTACAGAACCAGAAAGAGCTGATGTCCCACTCCAAAACCATCAGTCAAGAGAATTTTCTTTTACTCAGTGAAAAAGTAACCTGTTATTCTATTCAAGTCTTCAACTGGTTGGATGAAACCCACCCACATTAGGTGAGGCCAATCTGCTTTATCCAGTCTCCAAATTTAAATATTAATTTCGTCTGAAAACATTATTAGAAAAGCACTCGCAATAATATTTGACTAAATAGCTGGGAGCTCTGTGGCCCAGTTCATCAAATTAAACACCACAGGGTTAATGCTAATTGAAACTGAGCTGCTAGTTAAATATTCGGAACCCAAAACTGAGTGTGCAAGTTGGTTAACCTTAGAAGAAACTGGTTTTTGACCTTTTTTTTTTTTTTTTTTTGGTACTGTTGCCCGAACTCACGATGTCATGCCGTCATGCTCACCAGGTAAGCACTTGGGCCGCTGAGCTAAATCCCCGGCAGAAAATTATTCTTGCTTGATAGCCATTCTATAACCATGAAGTCACTCAAAACATTGAAAAATCTGATTATTTTAATACAATTCAGCCCATTTATATTCCATTAGGTAGCACAGAATATATAAATAGAATGAATAGACATTTTTGGAATTATTTTTTATATCTTACCTTTTTTTTTTCTTAATCTTTGATGAAACTAAACTTGAATAATGCAGTGTTCCTGTACAATCTTTAGGCTCTCCCAGTTATCTACTTTTGCTGACAGTCTCCACAATCTTAAAACACTTTACCATCTCTGGATAGACTGGTATTTATTGGTTTGTTCAACTTTACACTTCAAATACCCACTTCTTTGTTAAGATATTTCTATCCCCAAACTCCTATCCCCAAACTCTCTGATGCCTTTGAAAAGGCCACATATTGTATTCATACCTTCTTGAATTTCACCTATCATTTCCTTCTTCCCTACTTTGATTTTGCAAATGTATTTTTAATATCTAGACTTATCCATAAGCTCCTTGAGAATAGAGATGGTAGGAAACAAAAGAAAATCACAAAAAGCGTTTGTTCATATGTGTAAACAAAGCAAGTAAATAAATAAAGTAAAAAAAATAAAAAAGTAAATTAATGGCACTTATAATGTACTGGATAAAAGACCAATAAATGGCAATATACAGTGTACTATTAACATTTTATGGGAGATTAGGACAAATTCATTGTGCATGCTATAATTTTGTCATCAAAAATGAAACAACAAATGAGAGAAAGAGAGAATGAAAGAAAAAGAAGGAAGGAAAAAAGAGGTAACACAGATATTCCAAGCAATGAAGTTCAGCTAAGAATCTAATAAAGGAGATAAGTGGAAGACCACAAATTCACAATTGAGTCAAATGTAGGATAATAGCTTGTTAATTTCTAGCTATTCTGATAGCTAAAAATATTTTGTGTAGCGGAAATTTATTATTGACTTCTCAAGGATATTATTTGGCAATTAATTAGCAAGAAAGTATTTTAAAACATTTGAATTTTCTAAGGTACAAAAGCAATGTGGTATGTTCTACTTAGAAAATCTGAGTGCTGCAAGATACATGTAGAAATCTGACCTTCTGCTCTGTCTTCCTACCCTTAGGAAGTTGAGGGTTTCTGTACAGACAAGTTATTCCCCAAAAGACTCATTAATGATATTTGTCAATAGAATACATTTCATCAAGGTTTTGCTCTCCTCCTGTTTGGTATTGAGAGGTAAAAAGTGAGATTTTGATTATCTCTTCTCGAGTTGTCCTTTGGGAGAACACCTGTATCTTATTCTCAGAAAATTGATAAAATATCCCCAGCTCTTGACATTTTTTTCTACATAAATTAAATTGTGGCTTATTTGATTTTCAAAAGTTTTTAAGAAAAAAATATATATGTACACTGCAAAACTAGTTTTTCAAAGATTGGAGACAAATAACCTCAGAATAACCCTGAACATTCCTTTGATGATGTGTTTCCAAGGGAAAAAAATGTAAAAAGTAAATAATTGTATATGTATTGGGTTAGTGCAAAAGCTGATTGTCTTTTCAGACACCCTTCTTGATGTGGTTGGAAACTGAAACAAGTTTGGAAAGCAATTTGACATTTTATAGCTTAAATATTCCTTCCTTTGCTTTCTCCTTTCAGAAGTGGAACAGTTCATGATAGAGCAAGCAAAGGCTTGAAATTCAAGCAAGAAGAAGCATTATAAACTGCAGGTAACGTGGATACTTCTAAATTATATTCTTTCATTTGTTTTGTGTACTTCCTTCCCTTACCGTTTTATCCAATTTCCTTTGAAGCCTGTAGCAGGCATAGTGAAGAAATATTTCACAATATTTCCAAATATACCAATGACAAATAAGTTTTGTAGAGTCACCATGTATTTTGATTTTTGGTTGAACCTGGAAAATTACATTGGGTTGGGTGGTTTTTCTGTTTTGTTATGGTACAAAATTACTCTTTCCAAACAGGGCAAGAGGAGATGAAAGAAAATGATATAATATTAACGTATTACTACTTAAATGATTGTCGGAAGAAATGTCTAAAGTGCTTGTGGGGAAGTAGAAATTGCACCCTACCCTGCTGAAGATTCAACTTGCCAGAAAGTTTAATTTACTTACTGCCTCACTCAAGCACCAAGCAAAAACCTGTGGAAAGTGTTCAACTTCCACAAGAGGAAAGTAAATTTTGTGATCGAATAGGCCAGGGACATGTCTAGTTTTTGTTACTGCAACCAAAATGTACTGCAGATGTGTATTTTTATGTTAGCAAGACCTTTCTTTCTAGTACTTGAGCAGACTTAACTGGGCCATGAAGTTCTTTCAAGGATTTCTCTCTGTCAAGTTTCATAATTGTTCTTTAGAGAACAAGAGTGGTAATCTAGCATTTGTGAGAAACAGAGCACATGTCTGCCCATCTAAAGACCAAACAGACGGTCTTCTCTTGTCTTCTCACATCTAAGGTTTACTAAGAAAAAAATAATGAAATCTGGCTATCATCCATTTAAAATGCTTAGTGAAAGACAGCATAGTCATTGTCCAAAATTGTTCTGTTGAGTTAACCCTTCATACATTGCATTTTAAAACTAATGAGTGTTAATAACGTAATAATGATAACAGCATTTTTATTCCCTTTTGTGTTTCAGAAACTAGACAAATGCTACATGCATTTGCTCTGCTTCTCTTGCTATTTTATAGGGAATTAAATGGAATCTTAGAGAGGATAAGTTTCTTGCCCAAGTCAGTTTACAAGTAGAAGCCCGACTGGGCACTCAGTCTGATGGATTCCAAAATCTATGCTTTAACTGAAATTTAATGCAGAAACTCAAATCACCTTGATATATGCTTACTCTTTTTAGAGACTAACAGCCTGTTTAGATTAAGACAAAGCATCAAATGTCACAAGATAGAGTTTCCATTTTATCCATGAAAAATCAAAGGATTTTTAACTTATGGAATTTCCTGCCTTAATTGCATCTGATTCTGATTGCTCTTTCATTTTGTCTCCACTTTGTGTAAATTTACCCATTCTGTACTGCAATGAAATCATATTAGTTCAGACCTTGCTCATGTGGAATTGGACTGAGATTGGATGGGTTTAAATGAACTTTTCTACCATCTATGAAGAAAGGTAACGCTATCACAATGGTTCCTTGGCATTTAATCTGCCTGAGAAAGTTTAGCAGTTCTTAGAAACCTGGCACCTACAATTTGCATATAAATAATTAGTTTTAAAATATCTCATATGAAATTATGAAAGATGGTCCAGAAAATTTGACAGCTCTCAAATATTACTTCAAGTTATTCTAAAGAATTTGCAGAAATAAATACTAAAAAATTCAGCTATAACAAAACAGGGTATGCTGTCCTCTTCCACAGTTATTTTCAACTACTAAGAATTTTATTAATTCATTCATCCTCTATTTAAGCTATGTTTTAGAAACATCTTTGAGATCAGTGTATATATAACTTTCTTTAAAGGGGCAGAAATTATGCATTTCATAGCTGATTTTGTTTGTTTTCATTAGTTTTAATCCAGATGTTTCACAAAGAAACAAAGATTCTAATCTGAGCTCTGCCTTTGATGCAACTGGAATTTAGGCAGATATTTTAACTCTGAACCTGTTTTCAATAAATATTTATAAAATATCCACCTTATATGTAGCACTGGGGAACAAGTTATGGAAAGCAAAAGGAAGTGTGTACCGGTGGGCTCAGTCCATAACAACAGTATAAAAATTGAGCGTTTGCTTCTCGTCATTTCCTTGTACCCTAGTGCCAATTCTCAGCAGCTCTGTACCACAAAGGCCATTTAAATATGACCCAGAAGTGCAAGTGACATATCCAAACAACTTGTACCCCAGTCCACATCTTGGCTTACCCCTCTTCCACCATACCATACATGCTTCCTTGACCTGGTCCCTGAAGACTTGGAAGGGTCTAAGAACTTCAGACAAAAAAGGTGGGCAGGAATTATAGGCTGTAGGGCTAAAGTATAATAATTACAAAGAAATAATAAAATTATTCAGGAGAACTTGATAAAGCTGCTCCATTTATCTAAAGTTCAGGCTCCAGGTAGCATAAATAAGTGAGGACAACAAAGAATGAAATTCAATCATTTCAGAAAAAAAAAATTCATGCATTGTGTGAGACCCCAAGGCCATGATAGAAATTGCACCTTTCCTCTTGAAGCATGCCTAAGAGTGGCACTCACATGTTGCCATCAATAAATCACAACCATAATGAGGACTATTTAAGTCACCTTTTAAAACAGGCTTCCAGAATCTGCCAAATGCTCTTCATACCAGTGTATTCAAAACGTGTTTATATTCTCAGATTCTAAAAAGTTTATCCATAAAAAAGTTAATTTGCTATTTAATTTGTGCTTTAAATTCTGAGATAGCTGGATGGATACTCCCATACATTAGAATAAGACAGGAGAGCACACTTTCATGTCAATTAGATGGACTAGAAAATATTCCAGTGACGGAAATCCTTGAAGAAAGGTGGCTAGTGGGAAAAGAGTAATGTAGTCGAAATCATCTACTTGTAATTCACTCATGTTGATCTTTACAACGAAGAATCTTGAGAAGGAACCATCATCAGTGTCTTCATTCTTCTTATCACCACTGGCATCCTTGATCTGCAGGGAACACAGTGAAGAACTTGAGACCCTGAGTGATTTATCTAGGTCCCACAAGCCATGAGGTCAACTTCTAGTGCATGATATGATAGAGACTCATGGTGTGAGGAAGGCAGGGTGGGCATCTGAGCCCTCTGTCAGTCTCCACCCATATGTCTATGAAGATGTTAGATGCCTTCTCACATCAAGCTTCTCTGCAAAATAGGAGGGATCAGTGAGATAATAACGGCACAGAATCGAAACTCATGTCTACTACAAATAGATACCCAAAGAAACATCCTCTGCTGAGGTTCACCCTCACGCAGTGCCCTTTGTCTTCTACATGACAGAAAAATCATGAAAGAAATGAGAATTGACAACATGCAAGAGTATTGCTGCCAATGTTGGAAGCTTGGAGAACTATTTTTTCTCTTTAAAATACTCAAGGAAAGAAAGAAAGAAAGAAAGAAAGAAAGAAAGAAAGAAAGAAAGAAAGAAAGAAAGAAAGAAAGAAAGGCAGGAAGAAAGAAAGAAAGAAAGAAAGAAAGAAAGAAAGAAAGAAAGAAAGAAAGAAAGAAAGGAGACTGTATAAACAGCTCTCCTTTTCCTGTCTCTTTCTGCATATCTGAACTTCACCACTCAAAGAAATCTCAGAGCCAGTGCAGCCTGAACAGCTTTCTGATCTTTGATCCAGTACAAACACCCGAACCAAATTATATTTCCAACCAATCAATCCAGGTCTTCAGAAAAGGAAAGGCATTTTCCTAGACTGACGAATTTGGATTAAAAGAGATTGATTCACATTCACAGGTGGGCCAAAGAATTTACAAACCACAAGATGGGGGCAAAAGTACCTACCCTCAGGATAACCCTGGCTCTGTTCTCAAAGCATGAATGGAAATATAAAATATGACAGTTTCAAAGAGCAACCTTAAGGCACTTTCCATAAGGGGCTGAGGACCTACAGACACCTTTAAATAGAAACATCAAAATCTCAAGCAACATAATTTATCCTGTTCATTTTTATCTGCAATAAAGGCTTTCCTGGAGGTCTGCCATAAAATCAACATATTTGCATCACTTGGGATCTATTAATCTGACAAAGTATCAGCAATACAGAATGATTTGGGGCAGATCTTTGGCAGCAAATATAAATATCTCCAGACTAACATGTCAGGCTGGGGGTGGGGTAAAGAAAGATTCTTTTGGAGTCTTTATAAGCTCAAATGTCTGGCACCTATAGAACTTTCCAATGTGGCTACCTACAGAGGAATGAAGGTAGTATGACCATTAGTACTAAAAAATACATGCTGCTTAGTTGTTTTTAAAAAACTTTTGCAAGAAACAAAATGTTACATTGCAATGGCAGTAAAAGCAGAAAGTAAAAATATTAAAAATGAAAAAAATCCTATAGTTCCATTAATCCACAGGTGACAACTTTCACCATTTTGGGTTACATTCTTTCAGTTTTACATGCAAAATATCTATATCTTATTTTTTATTGCTGTAAGTCAACATATTTGTTTTACAGAAATAGAATCTTAGTAGTGTTTTTTTTTTCCTACAAGCCACCAAGAATAGCCTAGGAAACATACGAAATTCAAATAAATAAAGGCAAAGTTTTCAATCCTCCAGTTTGCAGGACCTTGGTATCTATACCCTGATAATTTAAATGCTCTTTTCTACATTGAATGCAGTATTATTATATATGTCATTGTTCTATATTCTGTTCCCTGATTTCCTCATTATCCTGAACCATCTTTCATGTCAAAAGTATAAATATGCATTATCATTGCTGGTGGACTACCAGTTCATTTTTGATGATTTTTTTGAATTCTGTAAAAGAAGTTTCTAGATCAGAAGTGATATTGTACACATACACTTGCTAGGGCTTCTGTGGGCTAAAAAGCTGGTGACTAACCTAGATAACTCAACTTTTTCAAAGCTAGGATATGAAAACTGCTTGAGCTCTTTCCAATTGCATACTTGCCTTTTCAGTCCTGTATAAAACTTAACCCCATTAACCTATTTTTTATACAAGTTACAATCTGCTGCTCAAAGTTTCAAGGAGTATTCTTTACCCTTAACCAGTAAAGAGTTAGAGCCAAAGGGATGTGATTCTTTCTCCAATCATAGGTCATTAAAGCTATAAAGAAATGATGAATATGGCAAGACTGCTGTCCGTGAATCAGAGAGACCATCAGGATCTAAAGAGATACATGCATAAAAGCGTACAGATGCACCCATCCAAGCACACATGCACACATGCACAAATATTCTGGCTAATTTAAACCAGCAGAGAAGCTTTTCTTCTGAATATCAGCCACCCTTCCATACTTCACTTCTAACCTTTAAAGGATCAGAATATGTTTCTTATTGGAAAATGTAAAAATAAATCCATAGAAATGTCCCCCATGATTGAAAACAGAAGCTGGCCACTAAGACACTCTAATTGTGGGGGAGGGAGGGAACCTAATGGAAAGTCAGATGAAATGGAACACCACCAGTGTATTTTATCAACTGCAAGTTGAGAAACCACACCCAACGCATTTTATCAAAGGAATGACAGACACGCTGAACTGCTAACTACCTACAGGTTTCTCTTCTGCATTGAGAGTCCTCATAGAACAAAAGTTAAAGGAGGAATATGTCAGATAAAGAAATAGTAGTGAGGAGGAAGTTTGGTT
Source organism: Dasyprocta punctata (assembly GCA_004363535.1). Taxonomy (NCBI): domain Eukaryota; kingdom Metazoa; phylum Chordata; class Mammalia; order Rodentia; family Dasyproctidae; genus Dasyprocta; species Dasyprocta punctata. Next base: position 5,338 of record RJWM01003662.1, on the reverse strand, counting down.
AGCCAGGGACCTGGAGGTCTATGGGCCTCCTTTTTTTCATTTCTGAATTACGATAATTCAGCAGAGCCAGAGAACAATACGCCCGTGTAAAGCAGGGTTGGTACCATGTTGCCAAGGTTGTTTCCTAAAATCACAACAACATGATATCACCCTGAATTTGGGTTATTTTTGTTGTTCTGCATCTAGTTTTAAAAAATGTCAGAGGAAAAAAGAAATCATAAAATTCCAGGATAGTCACATGATAGCCACACGTAGCTTAGTATGTTTTACTTTATTCTGTCTCTAGCATTTGAATATTAATCCTGGTTTTAGAGGAAGAATTACAGGAGGTATTCACAAAGACATTCATCTATTCTCTCTCTTTTTTCTTGTCTCTCTCTTTGCTCTCTCTTTCTCTCTCACACACACACAAACACACACACACAGATGCCCATAAAAATCAAGTTTATCTTAATGGTCATAGTCATGGTGATTTGATGAGATTTATTTTTCATCAATAATGTTACGGGGCTATTTCTTACAGAGTGAAAAACTCCAAAATCTTTGCCAACAGTGGCTGGCTGTGACTTTGGGAAAGAACGTGCCTGAAATGCTGACGGAAGAGAGGAGTGTTTATGTAAGTGGGTGTGGGTGTGTATGTCTCTACATGTGTGCATGTCACAGGGAGAGGACAAGGAGAAAGGATGTAAGATTTTTCTTGTTCACTTGGTATCTATCCATAGGATTAATTTACATATTAGACCTAAGAAAATCCCAGGAGAGCTCAAAGTTCTGTTTTGCAAGCATCTCTTTTATCTACCATGACTCTTGCTCTTACCAGAGTGCACTGTAACTCTGGCTGGTTTCTGGAACACAATGTGAGAAATTCTTTGTGAATATTTGATAATAGCAGTCCTAAGGAAGTGTGAAATATAGATTTTTATACAAAACCACAGCAAGCATCATTTTTCCTTCCTTCTGTGAGAGAGGGAGAGACTCTTCTAATTCTCCAAGTGCCTTAATTCTAAGGTTAGAAAGAAAATTTTGGTCTTTTCTCTGTTAAAATATATCTCAACTTCTCCTGTTTGTACTTCTCTTAGGGAGGGAGGGCTCCCTGCTCAGCCTGGTCTGGGTCAGATGGTTTATCGGGTTGGCCTTCTACTTGGAGCTGATCTAGCTTCCACCAGTCAGAGTGGGGAGCTGGCTTGTGGGATGAAAGCAGGAAGGGAGTAGCCAACAACAACAATGGAACTTTGTGTCAACACTGTCCTGTGCTGATGTGAATGAAACATAAATATTGCACAATGAGCCATTTCGAAAATTCTTCAAAATATTACACTCTTGCGTTACATTACAGGGCCTGAGTGAAGGCAGCGACCTTCTGTTTCATCCCAGCAGAAGTTAATAGCAACCCAGGAGCTGGAAAACCAACTTCAGAAACACTTAATGTTTAGATCCACTTAGTGGTTGGAAAAAACAACTTTAAAAAAAAATGTTTAAGAGCTGCTCCGGCGAGTGGAAACAGCAATTCCTTGTAAACAAACCTTTAACATGAAGATATTTCTCAGTGGTGGAAAACCTAACTTCATAAAATCAGATTTCTGAGATTTTTTTCAGCTCCTTGGAGACTACAAAAGTAACCGCATTCTGTCAGTTGATGCATCAAATAAACAAACGCGAAGGAGAGATTTTCCATATCGCATGTCGACTGAGTCCACTTGTCTGATAAAGTGCATGCAAACTCGGATGCATGTTTGCTGTGGAGATCAGTTAGGACAAAAAGGTAGCATGCTTTCATTCCCCTCCATTAGGTACTGCACAGGGCACACGTGATGGTTTTAGGTGTGACAGAAGCAAAGTACTTCCAGGTGCATCTCCCTTTCTCTCACTACCATAGTGACTCTAATTAACTGTGTCAGTTTAGGAGTACTGCATCTAACACTGAATTGAAAATCCCCTGCTCCATCAATACCACGACCCAGCTACCCAGCATGGTGTTGAAGACAGGTCAGTGCCATGTAAAAAATTATGTCCCTACCCTCAGGGTTGGTCTTACCTTTGCAGAAAAGACACATTTCAGATGAATGTATTGAGTAGTACTAGAAAGAATTCCTTGTTCAAATGCTCACTTCAAACCTACAATGAGAAAGTAATCATATCCTATTGTGCCCAGTGGTTAGTCTTTAAAGACAAGTATTCTCAGAAGTGTCTGAAGTTTGTTATAGCTGAAAACTCTTGTACTGCTAGCATATAGACTTTGCTACTTTATCACCTATACATCTCAACAGGTTATTTAATCTGGCTTTGCCTTGGGTTCCTTATTCTTAAACAGCATAATTATATATGCTTCACAGTGTAAACATTTCACAGTGTAATAACAAAGACGATTCGTGTATGTGAAAACCACTTGACATAGCACCTGACATGTACTGAGGGCTCGTTGAAAGGAGAATATTTTTGCTATGAGTAAGTTTAATCAGTTGCTTTCAGAAAGTAAGTTTGGCTTTCAAAGAAGATGTATATTTGTCTGCAAAGTGGGTCACTGTTTAGGAGGTGTTGAAGCAAGTCTTCTGAGTTTTCCAGTTAAGTGATGTTCACCCTCATATACCATGGTCAGAAGCTACATTTTATTATATCCAAGCTGGCCCTTTCATTTTGTGTATGATATATAATGTATTGAATATTTTTGCATAAAATCACATGTATGTACTGTGTAAGTAAGTAATATAAGCAAATATTCAGTATTTTTTTAGGCAAGAGTAAACTTTACAGATGAGATGACCAACTGGCAGACACAGGTTCCTGGTATCTAGGAACATAAGGAAAACCAGGATGGAGGCATTGAGATATAAATGCTGATAGTTAGTTCTAGAACCCAAAAAAAGAAGCAAGTTCAATACAGAGATCATCTTGTTCTTTACCCCCGCAGTTAGAGAACTCAGTTTCTAAGTCAGAGAAGTGATGCATCTAAGATCACCCAAGGGCAGATATGAGCAGGGAGCAGGTGTTCTAAATTCCATCCCACAGCTATTTCTCATCACAGTCATTCCTCAGTGTCTACAGGAGATTGAGTCTAGGACATGCTGCTAATATAGAAATCCAAGGATGCTCAAATTCATTCTATGAAATGGTACAGTATTTACATATAATCTGCATCCATCCTCCCATATACTTCACATCATCTCTGCCTAACATATAATACCTCACACACTGTACTTTGTAAATTGTTGTTGTACTATTTTGTCCAGAAAACAATAATAAGAAAAAAGGCTGTATACGTTGGAGACAGTTGTAAGTTTTGTAGTTTTGTTACTTTTGGTCTGCTATAGCTGAGTCCCAGGAGGCAGAGTCCTAGGACAGAGAGGACCAACTGTATCTTATTCTGTCTGGGAAGTCTTTGGCTCCAAACTGTTTTATAAATCAGATGAAGCTGGATGTGGTGGTGCATGCCTGTAATTCATGCACTAAAGCAGGAGAATCACAAGTTTAAGCCCACCCTGGGAAAATTTAGTGATTTGGTAAGACTTTGTCTCAAAAATAAAAAATTAAAGAGGACTGGGGATGTAGTTTGGTACAAAGGCCCTGGGGTTAATCCCTCTTGCTGCCAAAAATATATTAATTTAAAATATAAAAACCAAAAACCAACCAAAGAAGGTGATGATTCTTAAATCCAAAATTGTACCAAAATCACTGAAATGGGCCTATAAACACTGCTGGACCCTTACCTGGTGCTTCTGATTCAGTACTTCAAGAAAGAGGTGTGAGAATTTGCATTTCTACCATGGCCCTAGGTGGGGCTGTGATGCTGACTGGGTACCCCAAAGCCATAAGCACCAGCATACAGTTGGGAGGTGAGTTCCTATCCCTAGACACAGACCTCTAAGTTTGAAATGATACTGATTCTATTATATCAGATTAAATAAAATGGCAGAGGTAGAGATAATTGAAGAAAAGGAAGGTATAAGTAGATTAGGAAGAGTTGCAACGTCAGCAGTGAACAATTCTTTGGCTGTTGTTGTGGGAGAGATAATAATCAATGTAAATAATTTGGTCATGAAGTATGTAGAATTTATGAATAATAGAAATATAAACAGGGAGAGAAGAATAGGAATGGGTATGCAATTTGAATTATAGGGGGAGTGAAAAGACGCAGTAAGAGCTGATGAGAAGCGGGCATTGTACTTCGGACACAAGGGTGCGAAGTGCTCCAAACGTAAGCAACAGCCCAAAGCCCATGAGATAGGAGCTGCCTGGTATGCTCAAGGGACAGGGAGAAGTCCACCATGGCCCAAAAAACATGAGTAGGTTGGAGCACCAGAGAGAAGGCCATAAAAGTACAGTGTAAGGGGAAGAATTGTGGGTGGCATGGAGAAAGATCACTGGCTCCTCAAAGATCACTGCAAGAACTTTAACTTTTACTCTAAGAGGGGAAAACAAGGCAATGTTATGCTCTCACTAAAGTATCTATGCCTCTCTCTGACTGCTGAATTGAAAATAAACTCAAGAAGGACTGATGAATGACAGGTAAAGTAAGGAGACTATGGTAGAAATTCAGGCAAGTAATGATAGAGACTTACACCTAGGTGTTAGTGATATATTCCGGATATTCACTGAATATGCAGTCAGAAGGTTACACTGACTGTTTGGCCCTGGATTGCAATAGAAACAGGGGAACCAAGGACCATATCATTTTTTTTCTATAAGCAGTAGAAGCATGAGAGCACCATTCCCTGTGATAAGACAAAATGAATTTTGCAGCACAGCTTGTGGGGCTTACCATGGACAAATAAATGTGAAGCAATTCTCCATTGCAAAGAAGAATTTTCTTAAGTTCACAGAGGTGAGTATATTGGCCCAAAGATGCACCATGACAGGATGGCTAAGTCAGGAAGAAAAAGCAGGGCCTATGACTCCTCCATAGAGTCATCACTGATGTCCCAAAGAAGTGAACCAGAGAGGGAAAGAGAGACAAACAATCTCCATGGTTTCCATTCCAAGTATAGCATCGCTCCTCGTGGCTAACCTGATTAGTCTCCAACCAGGGTCACAAACCCAAGACCCATTAGCCTAATAAGGCCTGCTGACATGTTTTACTTGGCTCTTGAAGTTTAAAAAAAATCTTTAAATGTCTTTAAACTGGATTTGTACTTTCCAGCTAATCCATAGTACACAGCACTCCCTCTGGCTTCGGACGGTGTCCTTTGGATCCTACTTACCTGGCTCAAAATATTTTATTTTCAACTAGTGACTCAAATTCATAGCCCATGAGAATTTAGCAGTGAGAGAATGCATGGGCTGAACAAAAGACCATAGATTAAGACAGATTCTAACTTACGCCCAACCCTTTTGCTTAACATCT
>RJWM01003661.1:48414-110941 GCA_004363535.1 Dasyprocta punctata | reverse complement strand
TTCAAGTGGTAAATAGTGATGACTTGATTAACAGCTTCAAGAAAGGAAACCAAGTATGATAAATTGAGGACCATGTATAAAGAATACTGAATGAAAGAAAACACCTCTATTTACAAATCACATGTAGAGTACTGTATTTTGTGGATGATTTAAGGTATTTTTATGGTAATTTTGACTTCCAGAGATTTTCATGTTACTGAACTTTCCAATCCAGAACACAGGCAGCTTTTTATTATATATTAAAATAAACAATTCCTGGTTTCATTTGCAAAGATGTGCCTTTTATTACAATAAGAAATATCAGAGAGATAAGTAAAAGACACTACCAGTATAAGGGAAATAATAAAAGAACAGTTGTTTATATTAAAGGGGTAAATTAATCTTACAGTTAAATAATAAATGAAAACTCAATGCATTGTCAATAAATTATTTCCAAAGAAATTCTAAGAAAATTAGGTCCATAAAGCCAGGATACTTATCTTGTGAACACATAAAGAATTAGTTCTATGGCACTAAGTCCCTAATACGTGTATCAGAAGACAAATATACTTCAGGTATATATTTTTGTTTGTAGCCTCTAACTACGAAAGAAGAGTATTTACTATCATTCAAAATTGTAGTGCTTACAGATAAAAAATCATTCACGTAGAAACAAAAACTTAGCTTTTTCTCTTTAGTTCTGTTTTAAAGAAGCTTGCTGCAAGAATTTTAATTGCCTCCTGGAAAGTAATATCAATTCTCTATACAACCATGAGAACTGCTTACTTACAGATGAGATAAAGCTGAGTCAGTATGGGAAAGTACAAAGGGCTTACTGGATGGCTTTGGTAAATTTTTCACTTGGCTAACTGAACCTCTAATTTCATTTTCTTTATCTGTAAAATAGTTTAATCATGCTTTGCAAGTTTCTTATAAGGATTGGATATAGTGTATTTAAAGGGTCTTTGGCATATTGTCTGGATTCCTAATAGGTAGAGACTGTTATGATTACCACAATTACTGCTGACTTATGCTCACTGTTGTTCTAGTGACAAAATGTGTAAATTCATCTTATCCGCACAACCTTAACTACCTCTAACTCAGAAAGTTTCAAAAATAGTGCTAGATTATTATTTATAATAAGAATTGTCTTTCTTATTATCTGGCTTTGAAAAATTCAATAACTAAAAATTGTAGAACAAGGAGGTAGTAAATGGAGCACAATTCTTTTTCTTTAAATTCAGGTTTATTTAATTTTCAGAAAATACGAATTCAGACAATCAAAATTATACAATTAGACTATGACAAAGAGAAAGAAATGAACACTGTTCAAAACTTATAATCATGAAAGAATCCTTACTTCGTAGATTATCATTCAAAACTTGGTGATTTGCTGCTCATAGATTACAAATTAGTGAAATGGAATCTACCATCTCTTTTCTTTTGTATTCTTGTTTTAAAGAAACTGACTGGGAGAAATCTAATTGTTTCTTGAAAAGTGATGTCAATGTTGATAATCCTAAATCTGGCTGTTGATGAGACCTGGCAAAGTTTCCTTTATCAAAACAGAAGTATTTGAACAAATTGAAATGTAAGGTAAAACACTTCTTAAGACTAGCACTTTACCTTTATAATTGTGTACTACTTTCTCTGGGGAATGATATTATTTTGAAGTACTTCTCACAAAAGAATTGGGTGGGACTGCAGGCTCTAAAATCATTTGAGGAACAAATAACAATTTCTTGACTAAAATGTTAATCCCTTATTCAACATGAAAGTAAATGGCATGTCCAGCACTTCATAACATAAAGAATCTATTTGATCTAGATCTCTTACCAGTTTAATCCTTCATTCACAGGCAACCTTTCCCTCCTATTTAAAGAAGTTATAATGTGAACGGGAGTCACAAGGGCATGTGAAGAATACCTGTTGACCCTTCCCATAGTCACAGAACACTTATGCACCAGGTTTTGGGAATTAGCTCTCCCAGGCTGCATTTAGATTCACCTTTGGACCTAAGTTCCTTGTAATCATCCAGGAGGGATCATATTCTTTAAAAAAAGAATATAAACGTGTACATACAGACTTTAACCAACTAGCTGCTCTTCAGCTCCGCACCAGGTTTGCAAATCTTTTCTGCATTCCCAGTGATGAAGAAACATGCAGATGGAAGTGTGCTGCTGTGTGGTGTAGTTCTAATGATTTACCACCTGAATGACGATGACCCTGAGGTATTTTTGGGGGGGTCCTTAGGTAAGAAAGTTTATATTTGGAGTGTATAACTAGCACACAACAGGTAATATGTTAAGAAATCGACATATTTTCTCTTATTGAAATTCTACTTATTATTCCTACCTGGGCTTCAATATCCTCACCTTTTTAAAAGGAATTGGGATAATACCCCCTAAAGACTGTATGTCTCATGAGTTATTTTAAGTAAAATTCCTCATAAACTAATATAAAAAGATTTATGAAGATTAAATGGAAAGCAAGATAACCTATTTATTGAACACTTACCCATGAATCAAGCACTATGGATATTTCTTTCACACATTTTATCTCATTCTTAGCTTCACTTTAAAAATAAAGAAAATGTTTCATGTGGTGTTACACACCTGTAATTCCAGCACTCTGGGAGGCTGAGGCAGGAGGCCTGCAAGGTCAAACCACGGCCTGGGAAACTTAGTGATTCAGAGATTCTATCTCAAGATAAAAAATTTTAAAAGACTAGGGACATATATAGCTCAATACAAAGGCCCTGAATTCAATCTCTGATACATATATACATACTTATATACATACATACACAAGAAACTAAACAAAGTACACAAAATATTTTTCACCAGTAGAGGAACTTCCACCAAGAATTCAGAAAACAAACATTGAATGCTTACAATGTGTCAAGCAATCTGTCTCAAAGAAGTTTTTGGCTTTCAGAAAATGTGTGAAGGTGGGATAAGGTAATGTTTTATAGGGAAGAAAAAGTCAATCATATTGTTTTGGCCATAATCGATTTAAGATAGTAGATATTAGATACCCAAGGGGTGATGCTGAGTAGGAGCTAAAGACAATGATCTGGAATGTAAAGAAGGAGTCTAAAGTGGAGAAAAAACACCAACACTGTGTCAACAAATGACACAGTGAGATTTTCTAAGAAGAAAATATAGAAGGTAGACATAGTAGAGGATAGAGCCCTGAAGCAGTCTGTGTTTAATTTGAGAAGAGAAAAAGTCAAGAAAAGACCCACAGAAGTGACCAAAGAGGTACAAGAAAATCGCAGGAATCTGGAGTCATGGACTCCTAGAGAGAAACATCTTAAGGAGGGGAAATCACTAGTAATGCTGTTAAATACAAAGAAGTGACCACTCAAATAGGTGTCAAACGCTGTACACTACGGATATGCCAGTGAACAAGCATAAAAAGTTCTACCATCATGAAATTGACATTCTGGTAGAAGGAAAAAGACAAACAATGAAATGACAAGATAGTAGCAGTTGGTTATAAACACTTTACAGAGAAGTAAAGCAGGGAAGGAGATTTCTGTGCAGGGAGGGGCTGCAATTGCTAATACAGTGGTCAGGTGATATTTGAAGACATGAATGAGAGGAGAAAGCAAACCACACAGGTGTTTGTAGGAAGAGCACCTAAAGAGAGAAGAAAATGTGCACTAGTACCTGGAAAGCTTAGACTCTCCCTACATACTACTTTCATTCACTGAAGCAGAGTAATTCTGGGGAGCAGCTGAATGAAGCAATAGGTAAGGGAGACGAGATTTTGTTCCGAAGCCAGAAGTGGGCCTTTGAGAAGGAAGACACCAGCTGACATCATGCTAATAGGATCGCACAGGCTGATGTTGATAATAGACTGTGAGGACCAGTAGAGGAGAAAAGGACTGATGCAGGGAATCTGGTTGGGAGACAGCTACAATAATTTAAGTGAAGAAATAGTGGGGCTTGGGCCAGGCAATAACAGCAGACACAGTGAATGTACAGGCTCTGCATATATCAAAAAGCCAGACAGGAGTTTAGAGATTAGGAAGAATATGTGGTTGAAGGTTTAAGTTCATGAGTGGGCACAATTCATCTGATATTTAAGTCCATGAACCTAGATGAGCTCACCAACTGAGGATGGAGAAAATTTGTCTAAGGACTGATTCATGGAACACCCTGGACTTTGCAGACCTGAAGAGGAACCACAAGGTGTAGGAAATAAGTATAGTTGGCCTCGAGAATTTAATCCCTATAGTAAATGCTGACAGGTTAAAATGAGGACAGAGAGGGTTCAGGGGTAGCTTGTTTAGCATGTGTGAGCTCCCAGATTCAATCCCTGAATGGAAAAAAAAATAACACTGCATTAGTGTTATTATCTTCAGAGACCATGATAATATTTCAGAAGGGTGGTCTGATTGGAATGAATTCAACAGAATGGGAGAAGAAGAAATGAACAGAGAATATAGCAACTTTTGAGAAATTTTGAAGAAAAAACAGAGAAGCCAGGCAATATCCAGGAAGAAAGTGAGCCTTAAACTACTTTTAAAAAAGGGAGAGAGACCGGTATGTTTTATATGCTGAAGAAAAACATCTAGGACAGAACAAAACTGATGACGTGGCAGGGAGAAGAAATGGCTGGAGTGATGTCTTTGAGACTGAGAGCAGATCTCTTGCTGGAGTGAAGTCTGGCCTCACTGGGCAGCAAGAACAGCTTGTATATACTACATGGGACAGGGAGAGGTGAGAAGCCTATGAAAGTTGTCTCTTGGTTTTATCAGGGTAAGGAAAGTCAAGTTCATCATTCCTGAGTGAGAATGCAGGGAAGTGTTGGAAGTTTAAGAAAAGGAAAACAGTGGTCAAGAAAAGTAGGAAAATAAATGGATGAGGGTAATAAAGTATAATTCTAAGGCAGCATTCAAGAGCCACTTGACATTAGAATGGCTGTGTGTTTTACTTCTGCCACACTAAGGTACAAATCTATAGGCATGGAGTCAGAGGACAGCTGGAACTAGGACTGAAAGTTTGCAGAGTACCATGGAACAAAGACAGGAAAGGAAATAGTCATTTAGCATTCAATGAATTTATTCATCTCGTCTCCAGGCCCAATGGTAGCAGAAAAATGGGAGCAACCACCACTTAGCTCTAGGAGAAACAATGTCTTTAGAGGAAGACAGGATTCTTTTGGAGCAAGAAAAGTGAAAGATGCACTCAAAGAAGTTAAGGATACAGGGAATTGGGTTTCTCTTAATAAGAGCTTTTTCAGTGAAGTGGATCAAGGAGCACATAGGAGAATTAAAAACTGGCAAATAGGCAGACAAATTTTTAGAAAACAAAAAAGCTCTGGAGTTAGGTGAAGATCAGAGGCAAGATTTGCATCTTAAGTTGGAAAACACTTATAGCATGGTTTTGTTGTTGTTGTTGTTGTTGTTGTTTTATTCACTGGAAAAGATCTAGTTAAGAAGGTGTTATGTGTATGCCTTGTGACCCTACCAAGTCTCACGTAATCATGACATGGACACGGCTGAGTCTGGCATTCGTGACTGGTTTGTTGTCTAGCGCTGGGATTGGTAATGTGCATGCTGCACCCACCTAGGGGTGCAGGCAACATAGAGTGTAAGGGCGAGAGGAAGGTGTGTTTTCTCTGTCTTACTGGGTTCACAACTTGCTGTTTGGTGGTCACCATGAATGTCTGCCCCACCATACTGCCCTGCCTTGCAGTCAGATGAATAGGGAATCTCCCTATTCATCTCCAAGAACTGTAAGAAATAAACCTTTCCTTCCCTAATTTTGGGTGTTAGGTGTTTTGTGTCAGCAATGAGAGAAGAGTAACCAAGACAGAATTTGGTACCAGGAGTGGGGTTGTTGCTGTGACTAAACCTGACCATGTGGTTCAAGGGCCTTTGGAAATGGCTTGTAGGAAGAGTTTGGAAAGGTTTGGAGATGTCATCTGAAAGAGAGGTGCTGGAACAGCTTAGGCTGTTCTGTAGGGGAGATTCTGGTTGAAGCTCAAACCAGAAGGCTGATAGAAAGCCTGCCAGTAAAGACCAGGCTTGGAGGTTTCTGCTGGGAAGGACTGCATTGGTTGTTGGACTCCAGTTTGTCTGCATTTTGCTCTTGCCCAGAGACTCCACCTGAGACTGAGATTAAGGGAAGAGGACTGATTAATCTGGTAAAGGAGATTTCAAGGCAGTCAAACATTGAGGCAGTGGCGTAGCTATTGCTGGGGGCTTTTAGCCAGATTTACATTGCAAATCAAGAGCAAAGAGCCCAGCAGCATGACTTAAAACGTTGTACATTTGACCAGGAAGCTGTGGACTGTGAAGATAGAGCTGAGACCTAGATTGCTAAGAAGGAACAGAGAAATAAAAAAGATGGCTGGGGGCCAACCCAGAAAGCAGCAAGTCTCCACTTTTTGCAGCCTCAAGCTGGCAAAAGTAGGAGTTTGCTCACAGATTTGGGACTTGGACTTTTCAGCAATGCTAAAACTGTAAGGACTGTGGCATCTCTTGGACATGGACTGTCTTTTGTATGAAGGACATACATGAGCCCTTGGGGGTGAGGGGTAGAATGCTATGGGTATGGTCCTGTGACCCCACAAAATCTCATGTAATCATGACATGGACAGGGCTGAGTCTGGCATTCATGATTGGTTTGTTATCTAGTGCTGGGATTGGTAACATGAGTGCTGCACTCACCCAGGGGTGGAGCCAACATACAGTGTAAGGGCGAGAGGAAGGCGTGTTTTCTCTTTCTGGGTTTGCACCTTGCTGTTTGGTGGCCGCCATGAATGGCTGTCCCGCCATGTAGCCAGCTGAATATGGACTAAAACGTCCATGAACTGTAAGCAATAAACCTTTCCTTGCCTAATTTTGGGTGTCAGGTGTTTTGTGTCAGCAATGAGAGAAAAGTAACCAAGACAGAATGTAAAGGCACTGACAACATAGGAGAAATGGGATACATGCGGGGATCCTTGGGGAAGCAAAAACTTTGAAAATGTCAGAGGACAATAGGACTCAGGCATAGTTGAAGATCTGGCCTTAATAAATTTTATGGAAAGTGGCAAAGGCAGCTACAAGCAGGAAGGTTAGTGGGGCTGTGAAGAGGGACAGTTAATTCTTGTTGCCATGAGTCTATCTTCTCAAGTAGGAGGTAAGATTACCATCTAAAAGCTGGTGGGAAGTGTTGCAGATTTGATGAAAGAAAAGGAAGGGTGAGGAGAAAGTCATGAGTTGGAAATTGAATTTACTAGTGAATAGTGGCACTGGTGTAGTGGTGCCCATGTGGGATCAGTCAATATCGTTCCCTAGTTTTCCTTCACTAGGCCTTGCTGCTTGAGTACAAGTGCCAAGTAAACAAAAACTGAAGCTTTTATCAGGTTAATACAACTGAGAAGACAAAATACAAAGGGAATAGGATGGTTGGAATGAAGGGGTGTGACTACTGAACCACGCAATCTGTGCAGCATAAAGAAACAAGGACATGAGGAGTAATGGGCAACACAAAATGTTATGAGCAAGACAGGATGGATGAGGTTAGAGAACTACTGAAAGGGAAAATATCAGAGGTAATCAGCTCAAAAGAAGATCATCTGAGAGGTGGGAATATCAAATTAATATTTTGGAGAAGACTCACAATTTTCTCCCTCAATTTTAAAAAAGCATTAGTCAAATACTAAAATCTTTATGATCAAGTTGATTCTACTTTTGGTTTTATTAAAAATCACTTTCAAATTAATTACATCACTATTTTGGTCAGGGTTTGTTTGGGGAGGAGTCTGAGTTAATGTTATTTGACTTGAATTTTGCATTTACCATATGAGAGAACAATATTGTTTCATAGGTTGAGTACCCTTTATCTGAAATACATAGGACCAGAAATGCTTTGGATTTTTTTGAATTTCAGAATATCTACATATACATGGTGAAATATCTTGGGGACAGGAGCCAAGTTTAAATACAGAATTCACTTATATTTCATATGTAACTTAGCCTACAGATAATTTTTTACAGTATTTTTAGTGTATCAGCATTTTGACTATACTCTGTTACATTTGACTGTACTGTTACATTTTGACTGTACTCACATTTTGACTGTACTCACATTTTGACTGTACTCTGTCCACAGCTGTGGAATTTTCTACCTATGCATCACGACTGTGCTAAAATGTTTTGGATTTTAGATTTTTGAATTATAGGTGCTAAGCTTGAAGAGGGAAACCCTAAAACTTAAGAGGGAAAAATCTATAAAATTATTTTGATATCAAATATGATGTGCCATGATTAAAATAAGAAAATATCCATTCCATAATTAAGTGGAAAGTTTCCCATGAGTTCTGTTATCACCAGCAGCCTTAAACATTAAAGTGAGAATATATTTTTTAAAAAGTCTGCATACAAGGGCAAATATTTTGCTGTTACAAAATCAAAAATAAATACAAGAAAACACTGGGTAAAAATTTTTATTCCATCATTCTGCCACTTAAAATTGTAATACAAACAAATATACAATGTCAGAAGACATTAGGTGTGAACACCTATATATATATAGCTTCAAATTAACAGAATCATACAAATTTCAATTAATTTAAAAAAAATAATTGTCAGTAAAGTAACAAGTTCAATTTAGGCTTCTACTGTAGATAAATAAACTTCCATTTGTCTTATACAATTCCATTTTCTCCAACTGGGAGCTGGGTAGGATCAAGTCCTACTTTCTTCATTGATACAGCAATATCAAATAAATAATCATAACACTCACACCTGAAAGAAAAAAAGAATTGGAAGTGTTTACTGAAACAGTTGTCCAGTCCTGAACAACCATGTCTCTCCTCTTTATTTACTCACTTCTGCAATGTTCCTAGTATCTATACATTTTCCCCCTCAGTCCTAGGCCAAAATTTTCTTATTTTGACCCAAACAGTTTTAAAATAGGCAAAGGAATCACACTGAACCATGCTACAGTATTATATGCTTTTCAGGAAATGAAAGAATTTAAAATATACTACTCATACAAACTTGTGTGTTTTACTATGTGCCATTTTTTGAAGAAAAACTTACATTACTTAGGATCTGTTTCTCTTCTTTGTATTAAAGTTCACAGAACTTTTCCAGTTAAGAGATGATCTAAAATATATCTCAGTGAATCAATATATAATAAAATTCAAATATTTATAAACTCATAATGATAAACTAAACTTAAACCAATTTGACCAAAAAATAATACTATGGAAAATCATGCTTCATTTTAAATATTAAGCCATATTTTGTTCATTTTTACATTTAGACTATGGCGATATCCCCAATTTATGCTTACATGGTTTTGGCTTTCTCCCACGTTTCTCCCCATACATATACTCCGTGGCGCCTGACCAGTACCGCACAGGAGTCAGGGTACTCATTCATTGCACGAGCCATGCGTTCTTTGAGGTCTTTCTCCTCGGGAGTATTCTCAATAATGGGTACCACTAACATATCATTGTATCTGTAAGATGAGACAAGTCATTTTCCCCCATTAAAACAAATTAAAGATCTTCATATATCAGTACATTTGTAATTTTTTTTCAAGTAATTAGCCATTTTATCTGAAACACAACTCCAGGTTATGAACAAGATGTTGCATGTTATTCTGTGTCTCTTGTATAAACATCTGCATCAAGAGTTACCTTGGGAATTTGGCAGGCAGTCCCAAGTGGCAGAAATGTGTATGGTGCACCAAAATCTAACAAAGAAATCATCAAGATCATACAAGTATTTCCTTGAACCAAAGACAGTTATAATATTTTTAACAAGAGATGGTAAATTGTAAATCTTAGAATCAGAAGTGTAGGAAGGATTAAAAGTATCACTGTGTTTGTTTCATTTCTGCAGGACTACAAGTAGCCTGGACAGGCACATCAATAAATACAGGTGAGGTTTGTGCACTGGGACAGAAAAACCTGAATGATAATACTTTCGGGACAGTCTCGAACTTACAGCATTAGCACTTCTTTTATTTGTACTTTGTTCTTAGTAAATGCACGCAATATGATCTGAATAAAATAATGTTCAAATAATTGAGTCACTAATAAATCTATTCTTAACATCACATAACCAATTACAACTCAGACATGTTTTTCTTTTTACAGGAATTTCTCTTGCATTGTTAAAGTAACATCTGCCTTTCCCACCTGTGTGTTAACCTAACAAAAACAAAAAGTTCTACCTACAGTGTTATCATTAATATCAGCAATTGCTCTTTCAAGGCAAGTATCAACCAAGTAGCTGTCATGAGATTAAAAACCTGGCTAATCATGATCAGTAATGGTATGGGGTTGCCCCTTACTTCACTTTGGATGTAATTATAAAATATCCTTGAGTAGAAAAAGAATGAACTACTAGTCCTAAATGTTTCCTAAACATGGTTAGGAAAACCAAGAATTTATATTTTCCGGTAGCATACATTTGAACAGTCAGAAATACTTTCATGTGCAAAATAATTGCACAGCAAAATAGGACTTGAAAGCTAATTCAAGCCAATTCCTCGGACAGGCTATAGATTCTGACCAGCTAATTTAGAGCATGCTGGGATAGTCCTTTGACCATCACTGTTCTAGCCACACTACACAGACATGAGGATTCCAAAAGGAAGGACAATTAGATCAAACTTAAATATTTTAAAGCTGGTTTTGCGCATGCATGTGTGTGGGTAGGTAGGTGTGTGTACAAACTAAGGATTGAACCAGGCCCTTGTATGTTTTAAGCACATGCTCTTAACACTGAGCTACATGGTCAATCATGTTTTTTTTTTTTTAAGACAAACTTTTCTTTTTAAGAAAAAGAAAAAGAGAATGTTAAAACTTCATCTTTTTTTTCTTCTTCCAGTTTTTATTGGCCCATTTTTTTTTTTTTTTTTTTTGTCTTAGGCTTTGCCCCAGATTCAGATAAAACATCACTATTTCCTGAGCTGTGATAATGACCTTATTTCTCATTTTCCAATGAGGCCAAAATAAAACTGCAAAGAGTGTCTTAAAAGCGTTTTGGGCTGGGGTATATATAGCTTAGTGGTAAAGTGCTTGCCTAGAAGGTACAAGGCCCCATGTTCAATCCCTAACACCACAGAGAAAATTTGTATTCTTCAAATTCTGAAACACTCAAAATAATATGTAAAATGTATGTTATGAATAAGAAATAGCATCTTTTCATTGATGCCATTCTCTCTCCAAAAATTCCAAAGGCTATTAGGTTTTGTTCCTACCGCACCATTCATTCTCCATATTCTTCTGATCTATTTTTATTTTTTCACCAAAACAATCAAAAGCACATTAAAGTGATAGCAGCTGAAGGCCTCTCCTGCAAGACCCAGGGATGGAAAAGACAATATGGGGCCAACTTCCTTCAGTATATACACTTTTTTATTAACTTTTATAAATAGCTGTTTTCACAGTGTTGAGACATGCTTTAGACACATGATAAATATCAAGTGAAACCAAATCAAATGAACTTCTCAGCACACCAGTTTAAACATGTACATTCCATTACATGCAGTGCCAGTAAGACACTGCTGTAAGAACACTTTAGTGCAACCGGCATCATTTCCTTCTAAACAAGGTGAGCTATCAGGCTCTTTAGGAAATTAAGAAAGATGAAGGCTCAGAAAGAATGCAACAAACTTACAGGGAAGACTGAGCTTGTACCTGGGCAATGAGGACATGTTTCTTCCAGCTATGATATCCTAGGTTTATGACTAATGACAAGGTGGTAGATATATTTAAATTTATCTACAAAGTCCCTGTTCTGTTTTTACCATCCATGCCACTTTCTACATTGGAAAATTCTAGAACTTAGTAATGATCTTAATTAAAACAACTAGAAAACTTTTCTAAACATTAAAGTATTTGAGAAATAATTAAATCGACATAAAGTCTAAATTCTAGTTAGGTTTAAGTCTCATAAAGACAAGGTAAAGATGAAGAGAACTTGATCTCTTCAATATAGGATCGTAAGTTTTCCGTCTCTAGAAATCTCAGCCAAGTGTTTTTTCATTTTACTATAACAAACACTTCACTGTTCGTGTTGCTACTAAATTACCATGGCTAATGAAGGGTGGGAGAAGCACTGTGTCTAGAAATGTAATATTAAGTGGGGTATTATTTAATACAGATGCCACAGCATATCATCCTATGCACAAAAAAGATTAACATCAACATCCGATTTACCAAAGAGAAGGAAAATACTTTTTAAAGAAAGCAAAAAAAAAAAAAAAAAAAAAAAAAAAAAAAAAAAAAAAAAAAAAAAAAAAAAAAAAAAAAAAAGGAAGATAGTAATACCTATAATAGCCCCCTGAAGTACATTTCCTTATTCCTTTTATCATCTCTTGATGTGTAATTTTAAACTCTCGCCCTGGGAAGAGAAGGGTGGCCATGACAGCAGCTTTAGAGTGGGTATGAATCACTGCGCCTGCTCCTGAAGGAAGAAGAATAAATTCTCAGGGAAGATAATTATACTCCCCACCCCGCCACGGTACTGGGGAGTGAACCCAGGGCCTTTGCACTAAGCTATCGCCCTAGACCTTTTTAGTTTTTTAAATTTTGAGATAGGCTCTTCCTTAGTTGCTGAATTGTGCAGACTGGGCTCGAACTTTAATTCGCGTGCCTCAGTCTTCCAGAATGCTGGGATTCCAGGTGTGAACCTCCATACCCGCACAGTATACAGCGTACCTTTTAAAGTAAAAATGCCTGTATGTATATATACACACTTACATTTATATAATATACATGGCAATGGACTCATATTTTTGTGGCATTGAATAATAAGTGGGTGTTGGGTAGGAGGGTAAATGGAATATGTGAGAACTAAATGAGTTAAAATATTCAATGTTTTTATATATAGTAGGTATGTTAACTAAAATAACTATCACTGTTATTTAGGGGAGCCTATTCTGAAAATATTCTTAATGGCAAATACAATTTCTACATACCTCTCATTGTATAAGCATTCATGAAAAGAGGAGTACACTGGCTTTTTTTTAGCTTCTTAGATTCTGGAGGCCCACTTATATCCTTTTCATTTATATCACAAACAAACATGTCTTCTGGCTATTTATAGAAGGAAAAAAAAGGAAGGCTTATACGATTATCAGTTAGAAAGGTCCCCCTTTCTGTGTGCAAACATACACACATACAGATGAATATACGTATACATACATAGAGGATTCATACGTATATGTACATAGCACGCATACATAGGTAGTGTTATGTACATTCATGCTTAAGCCACATTTTAAATATTCATATAGTTTCTTAATAAAGGTTATCAGTGTTGAAAAATAAAGTTTTGTACTTCAGCAGTATTGAGAAATAAAAGTTTTCCACAAACAAAAATATTCTTAAGAGTTTATAAAACTATTTTCCTTTAGAATTTGAAGGAAAAATTGACATAGAAAACTAATATGCATGTAATGATGTTGCTGTCATTTCTGACTTAGCTTAACTTTGTCCTATAATTTTACAACTATATTTTAAGGAGACAATACAAAGAAACCAACATTCCCAGATAGGTGCCCTAATTTTTTTTTTCACATCTCAAAGTAAGAGTAAAATTTTAGAGTAAAATTTCATATCTCCTGAGAAATTTAACTGGTACTCAGAGAGACTGATCTAAATAAGGTATACTATTTTTAAAGTTCTAAGAAAGCTTGTAAACCATCGATTTTTTTCTTAGTAATGCATGTGTGTTATTTCTAATTTGTAATCCCTTTGGCAGAATTTATTACAGACTATGATGTAAATGTTTTATTAAGGAAGTACCCTTTTCTCTTTTCTTAGCTTAGAAATACCATGTATGTGCTTTACCTAGATTTTGAGGATTATTCCAGCATTAATGTAGAATGAGGTTTCTCAATTATAATCACTCCTTATTTTAAAGAAAAAAAAACAATAAAAATAATCGTACAAACTTTCAAAACAAGATTGTAGAGAGTAACGATTAGTACATTGTGTATTGTTATTTTCGAAGCAGTTGTTCAGATTACAAGACATAGGCATGAAAAATTGAACAAACAATATAGGCACAAACTTTTCTTTTCAATGAACTAATCACTTTTTATTAGGATTAAGACTATGCTATTCACTTTTGCCCCCTACAAGCTGAATGACTTTTCAAAGCCTACACAGGTTGCACGGAAGATACAAACCACCTTAACAGAACATTAGTTGACAAATGTTTGTTGACTAGTTATTTAAATTATCACAATATATCCAACCACCCTTCAAAACTAAAATAACCTTTTAGAAGTTTTCACAAAAGTAGAAAAGACATTTGGGTGTATAAAGGATCCCTTTACTATACCTGAATTCGTTCCTTTTGGACTCCTGAAGGAGCAATGTAGATTTCATTGCTGGTAACATAAAATATAAACAGTAGTTTTTATTTAACTAATTTTCTGTTTCTGCACAAAGTACATCTTAGCAGTCCAATAACTAACATTCTTTATAAATCAAGTTATAGAAACAGTTGTATGGTTTAATTCAGGATTTAGGCTGCATAGAAAGAATACCAAACTAATGCCTTTGTAATGCTGATGGCACATCCAAATTTAGGTAGTTGCTTTTGTCTTCCACATTTTCCTATATTCTTATTTCTTTATATGATGCGAAATCAATGGTAACCAGGTTTTGATGATCTAGAGAGAAGAAAAACCTGAATATTTAAGCTTTTAGCACCTTAAAGTTTGAATAAGCAGAGTTTACCCTATTATATAGAAAATACAGTTACTCCAAAATTCAATCAGGGGAAAATATGCTCCATAGATGATTTCTGTCAGCAAAGCGTCCAGGTTTGATTTTATTGCTTGAAATGCGTGTTACAAACTATGAAGCTCAGAGACCTCTGCTGGACATCTTATGCCATTACAGTATTAATACTGGGTTACTTTTTGGATAGAACAGTATGTTGCCTATTTGACAAGCTCAAGTTTCTTGGAAAACATATAGCAGTAAGCTTTAAAAAATTCAAAAAGTTAAAAATATCAAAAGGATGGCTATATGTGCAGATTGATCTCTTTGTTAAAAGATTTTGTGTTAAGGGAGATGCTATACCTTGTCATTTTCCACCAGGCACTTTCCAATTTAATTTTCAAATGAATTTCTCCCCCATCGACTAGGTCCTTTGGTTTCCTTATCAGTTTGGGCTGCTGATAGAGTATCAATGAAATGCCATATAAATGCAGGTTAGGGGAAGTGCACATGTTAGCTTTCACGAAGTAGCTGGTGTTTTAGGGCCCTGATACGCAGGGTAAGAGAGAGGCACTGCTCTGGAATCGGCGGGGTTGGTGGGAATCATACCATAAAAGGGGCTCACTGCCAATACCAACGGTTTACACCTTTTGTCCTTGCATAACATGGAAGAACTCTAGAATCATGGATGGTACAGTCCACGCCTGCCACAGGTAAGTGGACCACAGGTTTTCTTGTATAGGGAGCAATTTATACAGTCTTGGGAATGGACCCAAATAATGTGCAAAATGACCCCATGGCAAATAAAGTCCACCTACAAAGTAGGAAAATCAGAGTATGGATACTCTGTTTATTCATAAGATAAGTTTATTTTATTACTGCCTTTGTAAAATGGGGTTCACTTTAAACTTTGATCGACTTTGGGCAATTAAAAACTTAGCTAGATACATTTTAGACAAAAAATGTATTAACCTCTACAAAGAAAGAAATATCTGGATAAAATATAAAGATGACAGAGTTTTTAAGAAGGAAACATGCCAAAGACTAAAGCAAAGTGTTTATTTGGTACTGTAAGCCACAAATAAAAAGCATTTTGAATTTCAAGGTATTAAATTTTGGAATTTACTTCTATATTTCCTGCTGCTTCAGTGTGTTGTAAGCAGGGGAACAAAACCCAAGAGTTCGTAATACATTTATGTTCAATTGCTTCTCGTTTAATTTACTCTCTGGTGATTTTAAAATATCATTTAAATCTTCCTGTGCCTCAGTAATCTCCTCTGAAATATGGGTCTATTAAATATAATTCTTACTAATAGCATACAACAGGATTAGTGGCTCTGACACACACTAATATTACAATGTAAAAATAAAATATGCTAAATTTGAACAGTAGAGACATAAACTAAACACAATGGATGCTGCGTATCCTTGAATTACCTTCATTATTGTTATTTTCTTGATGTTCCATTTTCTCCTTCTGATTTATGTCTTATGCTTATCATAAGCTGTCTTTTAATGTATATCTTTTGGTACCACTTACCAGTAGTATAAGCTGGAATGATTTCAGGCAAACCTTGAAATCAGTCAACCATTCTGTATACTCAAAGAGCTTACTGTCAGCATTATTCTAGAAATATAACCTATTGAGTTTGTATTTCATTCTAAATTCATTTGCCTCAAGGGTCAAAATCGATCACTAGCAACATGAGAATGATATTGCTGATAGAGCTAGTGATGTGGGCTTATGAAATGTTTCAAATGTTTGAGGGATAACGCAACGTTTTACTAGAAAATATTCATTTGTGTAAAGCACAAATCTAGTAACATTCCAGTGTCCTAAAACGGCGGCTCTTTGCAGCTGTGACCTCTAGGAGGCGCTCCTCACCTACTGAGAATTTAAGGAAAAACATTTTACACATGATGCAACTTTCCTATAAATTGATTGTAGTACTATAAAAGCCATTTAATTTTAAAAGATGTGCCAATAAGTGGTTTTGGTGACCACACACAATTGTAGTGCATGGATAGTACAGTTCTGCTAGAATGATCACTCCTTTATGATTTTCTGATAAAAAAAATCCCTCAAGTGCACATTCCAATTTTTAATTTTGCTGTTTTGAAAAAAGCTAGTTAAAAATGTTTATTTTAGCTCAGTTTAGTACAGCACTCTATTTTGTACATGTAAAAACTATTTTCTGCATATGCAAATAAACCGTAGTTAACTAAAGGCAACATTGAGTATGATTTATTATCAATAATATAGCAAGAAAACCAAATTACTGAGACTCAATCTCTAAGTGGATAAATGCAAGAATAAACTGTTGTTGACAAAGGATTAGCTGTGAACAGGCCAACTGGGAAGTTTTGGCGAAATAATCTAAACACTTACATAATGCTGAATTGACACAATAGCAACTGTGGTAATGGTTAAGAGAGGGCACAGGTGGGTGTACAGATCTGACACAGGGGACACTATCTTACTGGACTTGGAGAGCATTCTTCATCCAAAACTGTCCCAGCTGAGGAACTGAGACCCTCTTGTTATTTTTCACTATTCAATTAATATTTCATGAATGACTTGGTAATTTGAAGCAGATGAAATTATAATCATATCATGTTGTGGTACGCCATAAAATTCCTTTTGTCTAAAATGTTCTGATTTATTTTACTTTCCATTTTCTTTACTTTCCATTTTTTAAATTTTATTTCCATCTATTTTACTTTCTTATCATGCAATGGAGCCTCCTTGGGGGCAATTACTATACATGTGTGTATTCAATAACATAAATATTTTCAAAATCCAATTTTGTTACAGAAAGTGAATTAGGACAAAAAAATAAATCAGCATCACTTGGTTTAACATTCAGCCTCCAGACAATATTATTCCTAAAATATTTCAGGAGGAAAAACAATAATTTTATTTCAGCAACCTGTGAGAGAATGAGATGCCACAGCCTTTATTTTCCTTGTTAGTAAGATATTTATTCTTCACCTTCTTGAGGAAAGGTACTGAATAAATATAATAAACAATAAAACACTACTTACTCTTTCTGTCTCAATTTAAGTCCAATTCCTCTTGTTTTGTTCTCTGAGGAGTAAAGACTACCAGATACTATTTCCTTTAATAAAGATATTCCTGCTTAATGATAAATCCATCCAACTTATGGATTTTCTTATTAATTAATAAAACATAATTTTTAGAATTTTTAATGGTAAGTAATCCATATTTAAGTGACTTTAAAATATTACCTGAACCTCTTAAAACAAAATTTTGTCTTTCTAGAAAGAATTCTTTATTAATTTCAGACATGAACATGGTAGCATGTTGTCAAACTTTGATACTCTGAAGACAAAGACTAAATTATTCTGATTAAAATTTGTGGTTCTTAAATCCTTAGGTATCCACAATAATTGCAACTTGTTCACACTGGTTCCATTCAGTTATGCAAATATCCATTTGAACAGTTAGAAAATAAATGCCATCAGCCTCACATCAAATTGATTGTCAGCTGTTCTTTAGACACACCACAGGATAGGTTCCCTGTGGTTTATTCATATGGAGAATTCCTAGGGAGGAAATCAGCCAGAAACTTACCCATGCTTCAAGCTAATCCCTCCTCCAGTCCCAGTGACCCAGCTCAAATGGTAAAACTGTTTGCAAAGTTCTGGAATCAGGTATCTTGGATGCTCCTTGTCCTAACAAAGAAAATGATTTTAAAAACACACATTGTTGTATCAAGTCACTACACCAGGTGGCATTTCTGACAAATAGCCAATTTAGGGGAGTTTAAGAAAATCTATCATAGAGCAGATAGAGGGAAGGAGAAAACTCTTACAAATATATTTTGTTTATGCTGTTTAGAAAATGGATTTACTACCTTGATTGGTAATCTGGAATTATTCAGTGTAGGGCCATACAGACCAATGGTATGGAACAGGCTCTAAGAACAGGTCGGGAAAGTGATTATATCAAAGGTCTACCGAAAGGACTGAAAGAAAATAGTATCTAGTGCCAAAAGAAATACGTTGTGGTCTACTCAGAAAATGTATTTGTGCAAAACATCTTATTCAGTTAAGGCACTGTATACGTGCAATACAATGACTATTGTATGTTCGACACATATTCTTTTGGATCAATTTTATTTTATTTTTTAAAGGTCCTGTCTATTTTCCAAAGTGAACTTACTGTTTTATTACAAAAACTATATATACTCATTATGGGAAATAAAAACAAGCAAACAGCATAGAAAAACATTCAGAAATCACAATTAATACTTGCTGGAATCATTTCTATGATATGTGTTTATAGGAATACCATATATGTACAGAGAGTGAAATAAACATCAACTTTATATATAAATCCTATAAGTACTTCCTCAGGAAAAAACACATCAATGCCCCCTTTTATAGTTTAATGAAAACAAAAACAATTAAGTGAAAACATAGCAAATCCCCTTTGCAGTATGAGACACAATCCTTAACTTGAAAACAAGTTAAAATGTTGAATTATGTCTACAAGTATTTCAAAATTAATAGCTGAACTTGCAAGAAAGTAAGGCTTCACAAGGCCATGAAAGAAATGATAGTGAGACTATCTGGGCAGGAGTGAGCTCCAAAGTCAGAATTTTCATATTCGTAAAACTCAGGTGACCTTGAGCTTTGATTCTGATAGAAATTTGAGTTAAAATCTAATGCTTACTCAACACATGGACATCTAATAAGAAAGTCCCATAAAAGCTGGAGACCTCAGAAAGGCACAGCAAGAAAGCTTGCCTTGACTCTGGGTAAAAAGCAAAGACACTTTTGAGTTCAAAATAGGATCATTATCTATTTAATGGTCTGAACTCTCAGCTACTTAACTGGATATATGAAATTATGATGTCTCTAAATATATGTTTCATGTTAGGTTTTTTTTTTTTTTTTTTTTTTTTTTTTGTGGTACCAGGGATTGAACTCACAACATCGCACCTACCAGACAGGCACTTAAGCCACTGAGCCAAACTCCCGGCCCTTGCTTTTTGAGGCAGGGTTGCACTATGTGGCTAAGGCCGGCCTTACGCTTGCGTTGTAGCCCAAGCCGACCTCGAACTCACAATGCTTCTCTTACCTCAACCTCCAGAGTGCGCCACCACTCCCAGCTGCCATGTTAGGTAAGTATTAAGAGTGACAATTGGGAGTAGTCTTCAAAATATAAAATTAGAAACATTACATCTGAAAGATGTTTGTTTGTTTTGTTTTGTTTTTTGAGATAGGGACTCACTACGTAGTTCAAACTGGCCTTGAACTCACTCAGGTTGGCCTTGAGTTTGTGGGGATTCTCCTGCCTCAGCCTCAAGTGCTGGGGCTATAGGTATGCTTCACCATGCTTGGCTAGAACCTGGAAGTTTTTAAAAGTTCTGATTCAACACAGGCATATGAGTTACCAATTTAGCCAAACCCACATCATACCATTCCTCTCTTAGATGACTTTGGGCCTCAGTTTACTCATCCATAAAATAACAATGTCATGAGGAATAAAATGAGATACAATGGATATAAAGCACCCAGCACAATGTTTGACACAGTCAATGCTAGTTTACTTTTCAATTTAAAGGATTAAAATTTCTTGAATTAAAATTGATTTTATTATTACCCTAAGATTAATAGTACAACAGGTATTTCTTATATCTGTCTTTAAGAAATCTAGCCAAAATTATGTATGCCTCATATCATTTGCTATTTCCTTTTTTAGGGACAGAAATGATACTTTAATTACATATTTAAAGCACAGATAATGGGACAACTCCTGCAGTTTTCCAATGCTTAAAACCAAATTTGCACAGCAAATTGCAAACATTATAGAAAATGGTCTGTTATTATGGGTCTCCCCTTTCCTTTCATCTTTTCCAGGAGTGAGGTATTATAGCAATTAGCCAGCTCCGTGCTACAGGAATAACAATGATCAGACAGCTGCTCTTAATACATTTTCATTCAGTCATTCCAACCCCCAAAATTATAATTAAAGGAAAATAATCAGTTAACAGGGGCCAAAAGACATACGTTTGGTGGAAATGCAATCATTTAAACTCTTCAGAATCAGAAAGTAAATCTGTGATATATATATATATTTTTTGGGGGGGGGAATATTTTTAACAAGCAATGACAAAAAGGAAAGGTTTACTTAGCATCTACTTCTCCCTTGAATGTCAGTAGTAATATTTTTCCGTTATTGTTAGATCTGGTTTTCCATTAGAATATGAAATACGAATATGCATCTACAGATTGATTTACAACAGAGGTTCCATAGTGAGAAACATATTTAACAGTACTTAGTATATATTAAAAATCTTAAAACCTAGAATGTTTTTGATTCACTGTTTCGTTTTTTCAATTTTCCAATCCAGTTATTGTAAGGAAATCAGTCTTGTCACTGAAATATCTACTTACAGTCAACTTGGGTTCTAATTCCCTCATCAAGCTTACCTTTTTTTTTTTTTTTTTAAACCTAAACCATATATCTGTATTACTCAAATATAAGTTTTCTTGGAAGATGCTCATACAAATATAAAACGAATGTGTCAAGCTGGGGAGATAGCTCAGTGCTTGGGATGTACAAGGCACTGTATTCAATTTTCAGCACCAAAAAAAAAGTGTTAAAAATATTACTGAATTTTTCAATTAATGAGGAAATCAATAAAATGTTAGAACCGGTTGAAAGGAGAATTAACACACTCATGTAAGTAATCAGTAATCCTGAAATTACAAATAAAAGCAAAATTGGACAATATCCACAGGATAACAATAAAATAAATCTCCAATGAACATAACTTGTATTGCCATAAATAACAATTATCCGCTTTACTGTCAGTATTCTGTAATTCACACAGTTGTAAAAGCTGAAGGATGAACCTGAAGCAACCAGTAATCTTTTCTGTTCATTTTACAGTTTCCTGACACTGGCCTCAGGAAGGGGCTGATGTGGGTACAGTAGAGTTGTCAGGATTTCGTCTCTGCTTTGTTTTTGTTCGTTCCTGCACATTCATTTGCACATCTACTTGCATCTTTCTGCTGATTTTCTTAGTAACTTCGCCTTCATTCGAAGTCTCCCTTCCACATTTCCCACACTAAAAAATTCTTATTCTTCACGTTAGTCAGCATGGACTACAAAGTGAAGCCATAGAGCCAGATTTCAGCAACCCCTTCGCCCCCAGCTGTGTGTCCATGGGCAAATCAGTGGCACTTCTGCACATCAGCCTCCTTACATTAAAAATCTGGATGGATGATTCTCAGATTTCTGAATTTCAAAATCAGTTTTCTTTTTCTTTTTTTAATTTTAGGGAATGACATAAGGCTCCAAATTAATGACATTAATATGTAGTTAACTATTATATTTTAAAAAAGAAGTATTTGGAATAGGAGGAAGATTGTCAGACTAAAAGGTAGCCTTTTAAGTTGAATGCAATAAAATTTTGTAACATTCATGTTTTTAGTGTCCTTATTTTTTTTACTTTGCAACAGTCCTGGTAAAAATTCTCAGGGACTGACATTGGCAGTACAAGGAACTCTTTTCCTATTTGTTCTCCTTGCCTGCAATTTCAACTATGCCAACTTCCCCTTTATTCCACTGTGAGTACTTAATTAATACACTACTTCAATCATTTGACTCCATTCCCCAAAGTGCCTAATGCTTGAATACCACCTTGTTGGTCTGTTCAGTCCTTTGTTGCCACAATTTAAATTTTCAAGTATTTTCTTTTATATAAATCTCTCAGTTCTAGCTCATGTACTGGTAGCAGTCAGCTTGGAGATGGATCTCGATGATCTCCACCTCCTGCTAGCCACACGGGGCTATGGTCCCTTCCCACTGTACTCGGGTTGATCTGGGTTGCCAGCCAACAGGCTACAGCAGAAGTGACTGTGTCTCACTTCTGAGATTAGCATAGAAAAGACTGCAGCTTCCATCTTGGTTGATCTCCCTCTAGGGATCATGGCCCTGAGGGAAGGCAGCTGCTGTGGCTGGGGATAATCAGGCAGCATATGCAGAAGGCCACTTGGTAAGGACCTGAGGTCCAAGGCTACTGACCAGTGAGGAAGTGAGACCTGCCAAACTCGAGAGAGCTTAGAAGCAGATGCTGCAGCTGTGGTCAAGCCTTAAGGAACCGACGCCCCAACCCCCAACCTAACGGCCACCACATGAAGAGACTCTGAGCCAGAACTTGAGTTCAACTGCGCTGGACACCTAACCCTCAGAAATTGTGGGGTAACAACTAACTGGTTTATGTTTTTAGCCACTAGGTTTTGGGGTCATATATTGCATAGCAATAGATTACTAAGACATGATTTCTACACTTGATCTTAGCCAAAAGGCCGAGAAGCGATTAAGACATGATTTCTTGACAGCCAAGAATTATATCTTTTTAAACATTTGTGCTTGATCACGTACTGCACCTCCATCAAACTCTCTGTCAACCTTTATACCACTGGAAAGTAATCAGACCTTCCTCCAAATGTGCCACAGCATTTGCTCCCTGCACTTTTCTTCTGGTATTTATCATGTACTTCTTCATTCATTCAACATACTCCCACCAAGTGCTAATTACTGTGATAAGCTGTGAAGAAACATGTATGAGTAAGATACTTACCTTTGAGGAGCTTCATCTAGCAAAGAAGCTCCCAATCATAAAATGACAAAGCAATGTATATATAATATAAGACAGTCAGCTACTGGTGGGACAGAAGGAACACAAAGAGAAGCTTCTAGAGGAAGGAATGGCCGACACATGGTAAGCCTTAAGGAAGAAGAAGGAAGGGCATATTTTAGTAGGAAAGAATCTCAGTAGTTGGAAGTGGTTATATGGTAGGTTCTGTGGGATGGAAGTGGGAGGAAGCGAACATATAAAAAGAACTTCCATGGTATGTGCATGAGTTTGGACTTTATTTTGTAGATGACTGAAAACCACCAAAGGGTTCAAAGCTAAGATGATATGATCAGATTTTGTTTCTGAAACATTCCATGATGGCAGTGGAGGGAAGGGGAAGAAGGTAGTGACCAAGAAAGCAAAAGCTCAGACCAGGAAGGAAGCTGCTAAAATAGCTTCAAAGTGAATTTGAAAGCAGTGATGGTGGAAATGGGTTTAGTAGAAATATAAAAAGTTCAAAAGAAAAGATGTTGGATGTGAAAACTGAAGTAAAGACAGGAAGGCTTCAAAGACTCTAGCTTTTGGCTGGCCGAGTAGCTGAGTATAAAACAAAGTCATTTATCAAGATGTCAGCCTTAAAATATTTACTACGTGCTATGTGCAGAGCATTTTTCTAGGCCCTGGGAACTCAGCTATCACCAAGACAAAAGCTTGCTCTAAAATAATTTACACTGGACGGGCATAGAAAAATAAACAGACTAGAAAAATAAATTGCAGTAAATAGTAAGAAGAAAATAAAGACCTTACAGAAAAATAGCAGGATTCAACTTTGATTAACGTAGTCAAGAAGGGCTCTCTGTGCAAGTGGTATTTAATTTAAGACATAAAAGATATGAAAAAACCCAGCATGTGATGAAAGTATGTACATTTACGCTTTTGTCTTGAGGAAAGGCAAGTGTTCGAGGCAGAGTAAAGAGCAGGTGGGAAAGCCTAGGAGTGAGAAAGTGCTTGATGGCTACGAGACTAGTTGGCCAGAGCAGAGTGAAGAACTGCAGAGAGTGGTGGACAATGACTTTGCAGGGACCAGAACACACGGGTTTGAAAGCTGTGCTGATGAGAAAGGAACTGATGAACGCTAAGACAGACAGGAGAGGGGGAGAAATAACTTCAGGAGAATGGGCTAAAGATCCTGAGTACTAGGGAAGGAAGTGAGTTACTTCCAGTGTGAAATGAGAAGTTGGGTTTTTTTGTGCTAGAAAGGTAATAGGGTTAATATCTAACGACTTCTGCTTTCTTAAGTATAAACAAAGACATGAGCGGGATGGGAGTGCTGGGACCTGCTATCAGAGGCATGACAGGAGAACGAAAGTGTGTAACAGTCATTTGGGAAGTGGGACTTCAGAGTTCCACCTCTCAGGGGAGAGGGGTGTTGGCAGTGTCAAGTGCTACTTTGAGCTTGATCTTATGAATATGAAGTGAGGCAACAGAGCATTGTTGCAAACACTCGCCAGCAATGCTCATCTGCTCAGTAAAGGCACAAGGAAAGTAGGCAAAGGAGTGCACCCTGGCTACAGGTTTTGCTAGGCCCACCACATCAATCATAACCTAAAGTGACTACTGTTTCAGTGGGTTGGGTTTGGGAGCCACATCAGAGCGGACATCACTTCCATTTAGAAGTGACTGAAGCTGGGCATTGTGGCACATGCCTTTAATCACAGCACTCGGGAGGCTGAGGTAGGAGGAGCGTTGGCTTCGGTTACAACGCGAGCGCAAGGCTGGCCTGAGCTACATAGTGCGACCCTGCCTCAAAAAACTAGGGCTGGGAGTTTGGCTCAATGGCTTAAGTGCCTGTCTGGCAGGCGTGAAGTTGTGAGTTTGATCCCCGGGGCCGCAAAAAAAAAAAAAAAAAAAAGAGGTGAATGAAACTTGGAGGCATGAAATGCTAATGACCCTTTCAACAGTGTTGCTATGGAGAAGAGCAAGACAAGAAAACAGAAGGCAAAGGTAGTTAATAAGAGAATTTTCTACTACACGTAGTGATAGTCAGCTCTGGTTCACCTATCAAGGTCCACCTGAGACTAACAAAATGTTTATTTTGGCTCATGGTTTGAGGTTCCAGTCCATTAACAGGTGGACTCATTGCTTTTCAGTGTGTGATGGGGGGATGGAGGTCAACAGCAGGGAGTGTGTGGTGGAGTAAACTGCTCACCTCATAGCTGGGAAGCAAACAGAGGAAAGAGCCAGGGTCTCTGTGGCGACACATTCTGCATGACCCAAGGACCTCTCATTAGTTCTCACTCCCTAAAGGTACTATGACTTCCTAACAGTGCCACGCTTGGGACCAAGCCTTTAAAACACGGGACATTCAACATCCAAACCATAGCAAGTGCTAGTGGGTAAGATTAGGGGACAGTAAGAAATTAATGGTATAAGAAAGCAGAGAACCAATAAACAGGTCAATCTGTGTGGACACAGAGAAGAGGGAACTAGCAAAGCAGAAATAACTGCCTTAAACAGGGAGAAGAGTAAAATAGTTAAAGATTGTTATGGTTGATGCATTGTGTCAACTTAAGTTTAGAAGTTTAACTAAGAGACTCAGCAGGGAGCCAGGATTCTTACTTTGTAAATACCCTCATCAAGAGGAATGCACAGAGATTTTGTGAATGCTACATCTGCCCTGGGAGGTGGGGGCGGGCCTGCATACAATATAAAGGAGGGAAAGAGGTGGTCACTGAGGATTTAGCCCAATGGCACAAGTGCCTGCCTGGCAAGCACCAGGTCGTGAGTTCGAGCCCCAGTTCTACCAAAAAATAAATAAATAATAAAGGAGAAAAAGAGACTTGCTCCCCCGCCTCATTTTGCTCTGGCTGCTTTTGCTGGCTGCTGCCTTGAAGTGTTGCCCTAGTGCTATTCCAACCTGCTTTGGAGCCAGCTAATTATGGACTGAAATCTCCACAAACAGTGAGCTAAATAAACCTCTTCTTCCTTCATTTTGGGTGCCAGGCATTTTGTCCCAGCAACAAGAGAAAAGTAACCAAGACAAGATATAAAAATATCATTGATAACATTTATTGTTTATTTGTGCAGGGACTACTGTAAAGACTTTACATGGCCTACTTTATCTTTATAACAACCCTATTATGCCAAGAAAGATTAAGTAGCTTGTCCAAGACTACCCAGATAGCAAGTGGCAGGTCCAGGATTTAAGCCCAGGCAGTACTATTCTGGATTCCTAGTCATTAACCTTTATATTATACTGTAGTTGGGAAGAAGAATAAAGTCGAAAAGTTCACACCTATTAGCTTTCATTTGCTTTGTAATTTTGGAGTGAAGATCATCTGGGAAACAGCCTTTGGGTAGAGGATAAAGAAAGATGATAAGGTTTTGTAATAACTCCTTGGGGGAATGTGAAGGAAGCTCCCCTGAGCACTGCCATGTGGTGTTCATAGGCTAGATGTGATAGGACACACTAATATTTGCAGAGATATCAATTCATACAGTTAAGTAATCCCTTCTTCATTTGGGTTCTCAAAAGCCTAGGTCAGAGGCATTCAGGCAAAGGTACTTAACTGTCATACAGTGCACAAAATCTTCTGATAGAGGGTACACAGAGGGAACTGTGACGGTTAACTATGGTGTCAACTTCAATAAGAAATGCCTAGCAGACTGGTTTATACAGTTCTGAGGATGTTTGGATGACTGATTTATTGAAGACAGATGACCCACCCTGGGTTTGGGTGGTACCGACAAAGAGGCTTGTAGCCTGAATGGAGTAAAAAGGGAAAGAAAAAGGAAGTCTCTTGGGAGCCCTTGAAGCTGGAAATTGAGGTAGGGCATGACCCAGACATGACCCTACCAAAAAACAAGAGCACAGGGGTCAACCACGTGAAAAAGTTGCTACAGCCCAGAAAAACACCAAGCTCCTAGACAATCTAAGCAATGCTTGCTAGGCAGAGGGGCTGAAATTGACATCATCCTTCCCAGTATATAAATAAATGTGCTACATTGGTTGAGCAGTACCTTTCCTCCCATCAGGAGGATACAGGCTCCACTTGACCCCAGCTTTGTCTTTTCTTTATTTTTCTCATCCTCTCACAGTCCTTCACCCCAAGAACCTCAGGAGCCACATGGATCACGGCAGAAGTCTTGCTTCTGCTTCTTCTGAGGAGCTCCAGTATTTGCCATCACCTTTGGACAATTATCTACTTTATATTAAACTTGTTCCTTTAGTGAACTCTTAACTGACTGAGAACTACAGGAGCAGAAAAAGAAGCATGGTGAAGGAATAGAAGTTGGGCAGGGTGGCTATGTCTACAGGAATGGTTGCTAGGGGGAGGGAAAAAGATTGACGGAACTATTAAGGCCAAGAAAACGGAGTAAGGTTTTCAATGGTCTTATATGATAGTAACACCAGATATCAAAGATCATATTGATTTGTGGTCACTATACACGGGGTACTGTGACAGGTAAGTTGAAATTAGAAATAATCCCTATCAGATTTTTCTCCCCAGCTAAGTACAGCTCTCTGAGTGATAAGGAACATGCTCTTGCTAAGTTATACCCACCACAGTACTTTATTTAATGAACACTGGGTGAATTATTAAGAACACATCTTTCATATTAAGAAAAATCCTCTATCAGGTTACAAACTGGGATCTTGAAGACTGAATCAGACCATCAAGAAGTGGTTCATATTGTCTGTGCAATGCTTACAATTTTAAAATCAAGAAATTTCTACAAAACGTTTCTAGTTTTCACTCAGAACAGCAGAAATGGACCTTGGACCCATAATCCCATACAACAAACAAGGCTGGAGTTGTGTGACAGCACCTCTAAAGATAGGGCAAAGGGTGGCCTTGGTATCTTCTCTTTATTCTTCCACTAAAAACTTAGACCAATTTAAATGGCTAGATTCTCCCTAGAAAGCCCTAGTGAGTCACAGTTTGAAATTACCTTTACCTTAGCAACAATTCTACCAACAGGTTGCTTTTCCTTTCCTTCATTCTTCAAACACAACTGTCTAATAAAAAGACTCAGTGATTGGTCCTGAAATAGAAGTGTGGCAAACTGGATGGGGAAGTGGGCATGACCTGTTACAATCACGAAGTTCCAGGACATGTGTGCAGATCAGTTCCCAAAGCCCTGTGGTACCAATCAGAGTGCTATCTTCAATTTTTCTCCTAAGAACTCCAGCATATAGCTCTTCCAGAGGGCGGCCTACACCAGATTTCCGCCCCAGGAGAGGGAGATAAAAGCCACTGTGTTGTTTCCCGATGGTTCACTCTCACCCTGTACAGTGTATTTCTGTTTTTAATTGACCCAAAGTACTTTGCAGAGGATGTTTTCTTTTTCTACCTTTACTAAATGTAAAACCTCATCTTTTGCGGGTTTTTTTTTTTTTTTATAGCAGGAATCAAACTGAGGACCTTGCACTTGCTAGGCGCTGTACCGTTAAGCTACAACCCCACCATCTTTTGCGCTTGTTTTGCCCAATTCTTTGTGAGGCAGGAAGAATCTAGAAAACACCTCTAGAAGAGTTTCCCAGCACCCCCAAATCCCATAACAGTCCTATCTATCCAAGATCTTTTCCCATCCCATTGTCTATTTTTGGAATCCTCTTTGCTAATTATGAAAAGAAGATGATGATCAAAATGCGTAGAAATAACATCTCCCAAGTGTTACTACTTTTTGGGGCCTTCAATCCTCAGAGTAACGAAAAGAATAAGGGTGCTTATTTTAGAAAGGAACTTTCTCTGCCCCTTCTGCAGGGTTTATCGTACCATATCGAAATTATTTGTGTAGCCTCACTTTAGATAGCCTGGAACTCACAATGATGCTCCTGCACGCCCGCTTTAAGAAAAAAAAAATCATCTTATGACCTAAGCTGGGACAGATAAGGCGCAATTCGAAAGAAGGATGCTGGTGCAGCAACGTTAAGGAGGTAGCCAGGGCGCAAAAAGTAAACTTGAGGCGTTCAGCGTTCGCTCCAATTCCACACGGAACCTGAGGATTCCTCCTTCGGCCTGTCTTCTCATAAACATGCCTCTTCACTCCATTACTTTCTGAGTGTGGCGCTCAAATTCCACCAGCGACCCCTCATCTGGACCCTAGTGTCACCCCGTCACTCGCGACTCCGCGAGGACCAGCGAGGCCCCGCCCAACGGCCCGCGACCCTGGAATACCCGGCACCCAGGGGTCCGCCCCTACCTGCGCTTCGCGTCGCCGCGAGCAACAGTCCCCCTCCGGAGCGTGGCAGCCAGACATGGCCCAGACGACAGTGGCCCGCTGCCTCCAACCTCCGCACAGCTCAGTGCCTGGCACACTGCAAGTCCTCACGCACAATCAGGCGGCGCTAAGGGCAACCTGGGGTCGGGGCGGATTGAGCAGGGGGCGGGGCCTGGAAGGGCATCGCTGATTGGGCGAGCCTGTGGCGCTGCGGCCCCCATCTAGGAGGCGTGGCCCTACAAGGTTGTAGGCGGTGCTAGGGTAGCTCATCTGCGATACCTACAGGCTAGGAGGGAGTCAAGGGGGCGTGGCTATTCAGATAGGAGGAGTGGCCTAGGAGGGCCTCGGAGCTGGAAATCAGGCAGTGCTGCAGGCAGCCTGAGAGAAGGCCGGGAAGATGGCGGCCTCCTGGAGGCTAGGCTGTGACCCATCTCTGCTGCGGTATCTGCTGGGCTTTTCTGGTCGGCGAAGCTTGGCGCTGGCTAAAGGTGTTGTTTCCTGCTCTGTCGGCCGTGGACCTAGCTGGAAATGGTTTCACAGCACACAATGGCTGCGGGGTGAGTGCCCGGACTCGCTCAGTTTTCTTGTGTAGCTGGGCACTGGGCCTGGATCTTGGGCTTTCTTGATTGAGGTCCGGCGTCTGAGCGTGGAAGTACCGGGTCTCCCAGTTCCCTTCGCCCTCTCTCTTGTCGGTGTTTGTTGACTTGGCTTCATGCATATCGCTAAGGGTTTTCTTGGAAACTGGGACCCTGGCCTTTGACTTATGTGGCGTCTTTGTGACCTTGCTTTGGAATTTGGGTTATTTGACAGGGGTCGATAGAAGTCCATTTTAAAGGTTCTTTTCTCAGGCCTTTACATCATCACACTTTAGATTCCTTTCATGTTGTCAAGCATACCTAGCCGAAAAAAGCTGCTCAAGGTTGCTTAGATTCAGGAAACTACCTTTTTATTCAGTCTCAAACTCCTTCCTTATTGGGAGAGCTAGATCGTCGAGGCTGGTCAGGTTTCGCCACTAGATGACTTAATTTCCAAGACTTACTGTGTAAATACCTATAGCATCACAGACAGGGACAAGGGGAATGTTCCAAGTAAAACATTCGCTTGAAAGAACGAAAATTTAGGGTAGGGATCATACTAAGTTACTTATAGAAGATTGTCGTTTGGTAATGATACTGGCACAAAAGATACCGTTTTTAATTAACAGTACAGTATGTAAAATCACCTGCTGGGCTTAGGTAGGAAATCAAGGCGAGAGTGGGAGGTGGATAATAAAACTTACAAATTGTAGTGTGTCTTATATATGTATCATCGTTCTTGGCACTTCTCAGGGTGAATTTTAATCTGAAAGATTATTTGCAGTAGGCATTGCCTACTTATCTGGGTTGCCTGAGGCTCAAAGAAAAAAAATGGCTTACACAAAGTCGCACAATAAGACAAATGCTTTAAGTTTGCTAAAAATTGAGTGGTGGAGATAATTTATTTTAGTCTCTTCGATGTAATGTTTCATAAAATACTCCTTAGGGCAGTGGAACTTTAACATCGTGTGTAATAGTCTCACTCTTTCGTCTCCTAGTTTATTAAATTGAACTTTCCTGCAGCTCCCAGAGATTCTGTTTCAAATGAAGCTTGGGGACCTGCATTTTACAAACAATCTTAGGTGAGTTTTGATGTTTTATTTTGGTGTTTGATGAACTACACTTTCAGACACTGCATGAGAAAATCATGGAACATTAAAAGCTCAGTGTTGGAAATAATCTAAGCGATTCTTCCGCTTGTTTGTAAAGGAACCTCTTGAGAATCTTTGACTGCTGTAGACTTCAAAAAAAGCATATATGGTTACACTCAAAAATGTACATGAAGTTTCACGGATTTTCTGATGTCTGATGAATCTTTCTTCCTATTCCTTGAAAAACTTGTCTAACTGAACATCGTCTCTAGGGGAGAGGGTACTATATGCCAAGGCAAGTTGCATTACTTTCCTATCACTGCTGCCACAGACTGTTGGCTGAAAACAACACAGATTTGCTATCTTAACAGTTTTTGAGGTCAGAAGTCCAAAATGGATCTCACTTGGTATCTCACTTGGTATCTAGCAGGGGGTTTGTTCTTTTCTGAAGGCTTTAGGAAAGAATCTCTTTCTTTTCCTTTCTTTTCCTTTCCTTTCCAGTTTCTAAAGTTTTCTCAGAGTCTGGCTCATGCCTCCCTTCGATTTTCAAAATCAGGAATGGCTGGGCTGATATTTCTCATATCACATCTCTGTCCTCATTGCCTCCTGCCTTTTTCTTCCTGGGGATTGTTTTGATTATATTGGGCTGACTGGATAATCTAGGATGTTCTTCTCATCTCAGTATCAGTTGATTAGTAACCTTAATTCCATCTTCAATCTTAATTCTCTCTTGTCATGTAATGCAACGTAGTCATAGGTTCTGGGTATTGGAATGTAGACCTCTCCATGGATGGCAGAGGGAGCATTATTCTATATTTAAAGTTGTGTTGCTGGAAAGCCAGCTCTTAAGTTATTTGGAAATTTTGGAATTTTTTTTGTAACACTGAGCCAAAATTTATCTAGTAATTTTCACCTACTGTTTTTTGTTTTGCCATGCTGAGTACACATGGCAGTCCGTGAACTGTTTGTTTTACTAAACATGAATTTCTAGTGATGTTCCGTTTTCTTTATGTATACCCAGCTTTTCTCCGAGCTAGGTAGAAATTGTAGTTTCATAAAACTAAGCAACTATTTGAATACCTGTAGACAATATAAATACACCTCTTTCATACATCTATATAGGATTTAAAAGTGTTATTTGGAAGAACCTTTGGAGTTTTGGTTTCCTTGAAAACATTCGTTGGTAGCATTTTATGAATTGTAGCGCATATGCCAAGCACTTTCTAGAACTTTTTATTCACTTCTCATAACTGTAGGGCATATGCCAAGCACTTTCTAGAACTTTTTATTCACTTCTCATAACCTCGTGTATTTGGCATTTTATGAACTGTAGGGCATATGCCAAGCACTTTCTAGAACTTTTTATTCACTTCTCATAACCTCGTGTATTTGGCATTTTATGAACTGTAGGGCATATGCCAAGCACTTTCTAGAACTTTTTATTCACTTCTCATAACCTGGTGTATTTGGCATTATCTATATTTAATTGAATAAAAATACTAAGGCTCAGAGAAATTAAGATCAGAGATGTTAAACCATGCAACTGTGATATTAGTGAACTTAAAAGTGTATGTTTATTTGTGTTTTTAAAAATTTCTTAGTTTTAGTCTTTCAATTGAGATGTTTATTATTTTGAAGGCCTATTGAATCATCAGTTGTCTGATGTTATTTGAGTAAATTAATGAACATCTGTGCAATGCCAGGCACATGGTAGCCAGTTTGGAAAGTAGTTGAGCTTCTGACCAGAACAGATTCTCAGGGTTCTGCCATATGGCCTATTTGGTTATGTTTAGCTCTGGACACGTGATCCTAAACTTGGCAGATAACAATATCAAGACTTGATGTTAATAGTGTGTACAGTAAACTCTGAGGGTTAACAGATTCACAGCAAGCCATACATGCATGACTGTCCCATTGGGACAGTATCACAAGTGGTTCAGGTAAGGGGGAACGTGTTGAGGATGATAAGGAAGGACAGTAGTATACAGAAGATATGGCAGGTCTGCCATACTGATGGAGTAACAGAACCAAAGGCCCAGAGGTCTTAGGTGATACTTACAGAATTGACTTCACATTTGTAAATAGTTTTTCAACCTGCTCTAGACAGTTAACTTTGAAGAGTTTATGTTGCTCCCCTTTCAGAGTAGGTGACATGATTTGGAATTCAGTAAGATGTTTATTAGTATTACACTGGTTTTTGAGCGTCGCTGAGGAATAACATTGGATTTTAAATCATATGCAAATAGAAAAATAAATGGTTCAATCTTGGTAGTGATTTACCTAACGTATAGTTTTTGTATTGGCCTTCATATTACAGGTATTAGACATGTCTAGGGAAGTGAAAAATATAGGAAGTTTAAAACAGAAACAACAATATGGTCTCTACTGGTAGTGGGATTAAAATTTGACAGCCAGTGAGTTGACCCACTTTATTTTAGAAGAAAATTAAATTTATTGATAACATTTAAAATCTAGGCAACTTTAGTTCAGGTTTTTGTCTTCTCTTGAAAATTTAAAGTTAGACCATATTAAAATTGAAAGTTACACTTTTGACATTTGTCTGGACTGAATAATGGCTTTTTAAGGTAGAAAACTGCTTCCTGTTTTGCCACTGTCCCTCCTATTCATTACCTCTCAGTCATCAAAGCTACATGTCCCTTGGTATTTGCCAACACCACTAGTGATTCTTTTCATATACTCTGTTACGATTTTCAGTGTGTCGTCCAAAAATGCATGTGTTGGAAATTTAATTTCCAAATTCATGTTAGTGATATTTGAAGGGTGAGGCCTTTGGGAGGTAGTTAGGATTAGATGGGGTCATGAGGTTTGAGCCTCCATGAAGATATAAGTGGCTTCATAAGAAGAGGAGAGACCAGACCCTAGCTAGCCCACTTGCTCAGTTTTGTACTGATGTATTGAGGCCCTCTCCAGATGCTGATGTGGATCTCCCACCCTTCACAACTGTGAGCTAAATAAAATAAACCTCTGTTCTTCGTAAGTTATCTATTCTCAGGTATTCAGTTACAACAGAAGAAAATATACTGAGACACACTCTTATTTTTGTGGAAAGCAGAAAACAAAATATGGACCAAGAAAAATGGGGGAGAGAGAGAGAGTACGTGTGAAGGTCCTTATCTAGCTAATCTGAAAATAAAGCCTGTCTCAACCTAAACAGAAAACCTGAAGATGTTAGCTGTCTCTTCTTACCTGTCTGTTTCCCAAGGAGCCTGAGTTTTTGACAGCAGTTCTGTAAAAAGGAGGCAACTTCTTTGATAGTAGAGTTACTGGTAAGATATTTCTGCCCTAACCTTTGTTTCTTATTGTTTGTGCCCTGATAATGATGAGATTTGATACTCTTTTTTAGATTCTCTTACAAATGTGGAAGCAATACAGAATAGCCAAAATAAAATAGCATTTATTAAAGGGACACCCACCACAGAGAGGAAGTACTGCAGGGCCACGTGAGAACCATAATGAATCTCTCTGTTTCTTTCAAAGGGTCCTATTGTTTATTTTTTTAAGTGTACCTTGCTTTTCCATTGTAATGTCTGTTTGCCTTGCCTTAATGCTGATTTAGTCCTTTTTGTTCAATGCTATTTTAGTTTAATTGAAGTGTTCACTATCAGTTCTGCAATTTAATACCAAATTCCTTGAAAAGAGAGGCTGATTGAGCCAATGTGTGGGTCAGTTGTGGAATAGGGCACACAAGAGCTAATTCTTTCAAAGGCTGCAGTTTGGGCATTTTCTTTAAGGAGAAAGTAAGAGTTGTGAATCCGTGACTGACATGTCTGTTAGTATGGCAGTCTTAATAAAATAGGGGGGAGGGTGGTAGTCCTTTAACTCTTTCTAGGCTAATGACCAAGTAAAATCGCTTAAGCAAGAGTACATCTAGGCTACTCAGTAGCTGAAAAGTGTGGCCATCCAAAGAAAATAGCAAGAGGGTAGTAAGATCTTAGTAGAAACTGTAACATGAGAAACTAAGATCTTGATTATGCATATTTGTTTTAAAGCATTTTATTTTATATATGAAAGTGGGTCATTAGAAATAGCTGTCACATATGGCACACTCAGCTATTTACTATGCTTTGATTGTCTATTTGCATTATTCCTAATGATCATAAGAATCCTGCAAGGTTTAGTCAGATTTTACAGATGAAGATATAGAGACTCAGAAAGGTTTAGTAATTTGTACAAGGCTAATGAGGATGACCATTTTGGAACTATACATTTGGTGGTGTTTGGTGGAAGAGAAGTAAAATCTTGCTGAATCACTCTGGCAAAACAAGGAAATATCTTCTTAAGTTACTGGGGCAGAATTCCCTTATATTGTATTGATCCAAAATGAATCACATGCCCTTTGCTAATTCAGTCACTGGCTTGACTTTACTGGTATGACAAGTGGTTGACTTTGATTAATCAAGTGGTTGAGTGT
This sequence comes from Dasyprocta punctata, assembly GCA_004363535.1. Taxonomy (NCBI): domain Eukaryota; kingdom Metazoa; phylum Chordata; class Mammalia; order Rodentia; family Dasyproctidae; genus Dasyprocta; species Dasyprocta punctata. Next base: position 75,321 of record RJWM01003661.1, on the reverse strand, counting down.
TGGAGTCACTAACCGTGAATACATGCTCATAAGGAAAATTTGTAGTTCAGCAAAAGTGGGCCTCTGACATCAAGAAATAATTTGAGAGAGTGAGCTTGGAAATAACAGGCAGCAGTTATTTAGAGCTTATTATGTACCACACACCCTTCCAATCACTTTATATGAATTAACTCATTAGGTTCTCATAGCTAATGCTGTGCTCTAGTGACGAGCTCCAGTTTCAACAGATGTCTTCCTGACACCAGAGCCTGTTAACGTAAACACAGTCTGTCTCAGTGCTTGGTTATAGATAGCAGAACAGTGTCAACATGCTGAAGTTTTATTTACCATTTGTATATCCTAAGTGAACACCTCTGCTTTTTGCGTTTTATGAAGTGAAGCATATTTTAGTAGTAACTACATTGTGAAATACTCTTCAGGGACTACTGTGATGTTAGTATCATTTTAGCACAATTTAATGAAACTCTAGAGTTTATAAAGGGAAGCAGGACTAATTAAGAGAATTAGAGTACATGTTAACTTTTTTCTATCTTAAATTTCTAAGATAATACGCTTCAGCAGGGCATAGTGGCACAAACATGTGATCCCAGCACTCTGGAGACTGAGGTAGGAGGATCATTCGAGACCAGCTGCATAGTGAGACCCTATCTCAAAATAAATAAAATAAAATAAAATAATGTACTTCCCTCTCTTTCCCTTTAGTACTGGAAAGTGGACCCCAGGGCCTTTACATCCTTAACCCATTTTTAATTTTTTTTATTTTTCAGACAGGATCTTGCTAAGTTACTAACTTGCCCAGGCAGACTTGATTGTGTGATCCTATTGCCCCAGCCTCACAATGTTGGGATTATAAGTGTGTGTCATTACACCTAGCTAAGATAATATGCTCTTAAAGGTCCTTTCTTCTTGGTATCTTTAGCTTTTTTTGCTTTTTACAACAAAATGTGTAAATTCCCTAAATATTATGTGTGTTTATTTCTTTTGCTAGACTAAGTACAATGATGGCCATACCCATCAGATATTTTGTTTATTGTCTCCCTATTTTAGAATGAAAGGTCCATGAGACTAGGGATTTTTACCTGTCTTTGTTCATTTTTTTATATATTTAATTTCTAGAAGAATGCCTAACCAACAGTTCCCTAGGAGGCACTGAATAAATGTTTGTAAAATAAATAATGAAGAGATGAACAAACAGGTGTTTTGCCTTTCTCCTCCTCCATTCCACTTTTGTGCCATGAAATGTTCTTCCAGAAATGCAGACTTCTAGCTGTAAGCCCTTGCATTCCTCCCTTATGGAGATTGAACACCAGACTTACAAGGATTTGGTCGCCAGGTGCTATTTCAGTCTCAGATTAAGTAGCCTCCTTGAGTAAGAGAACAGGTAACACATTCATGGGAGTCTTCATTTTGTACTTAAAATTTGAAGTCTCATTAATTTAGGCATTTGTCAGACTCCTAATTTGGTGTTCAGCTCTGGTTTTGAATAGTAAGACCGCACTAATGGTAAAACAGCCATTTATTTTAATGAGAGTTTGCTTTTCCAATGGGAACTACAGCTAGAGTAGAGATGAAGAGTTAGTGCATTTCAGCCTTGAGAACAAGGCTGGATAAAGGAGAAGATGAGAAGAAACTTCACTTTCAGGCTAGGAATGTGAAAGAAACCTGTGATTCCCCCTTTCATTACTGCAGAAAGAAACTGTGGTGTCCTACAGTGTTACAGGACATTGTGATATATCTGGCCAATCATCTAGATGCCTTTGGACTCCATCATCTTAATCATTTCTACAGTGTCTGTCAGTAATAGTTAACGTTTTTTGAGGTTTATTCTTTGTCAGGCCCCAGTGTAAAGATTTTGCAAGTGTTTATTTATAATTTTTCTATATCAGTTACTGTTTTGCACAAGAGGAGACTGAGACCCAGAAGGATGAAGTAATTTGCAGGAGTGAGTTTGTAATTTGAACCTCGCAGTTTGAAATTTGGCTGCAGTGCCTGCTCTCAAAATAACTATGGTGTCGTGCTTCTCCTTAAGTTTTTAACAATTAAGTATTTTATTAACATTTATATATTTATTAAATAATATCTCATTTAGCACTGTAACATGCTTATAGTTTAAATAGTGAAATAATCCTAAAAGGCTTATAACCGTACAGTGAGTCTCTTTCTGTCTCTCTCCACTTCTCCAGTGCCCTTTAGGAGCAGTGGGTTTTACCTCTGACCTTTCTTCTGGCATTTACTCACCTCATTTGTATTTTAGATATTACCTATTGATGATCTGACCATCCTCTGTGTTTTCCCTAGCCATTGTAATCATTTTGTAATTCTTTGCTAAATTCACATTCATTATTTTCTTACTAAACAAGTAACTATGTACAACTGAGGATTGTCATATATTGCTGCATTTTATTTTGTTACCTTTTTGCCTTTCTTGCAAGAATTACTTACTGAATTTTAAAAGTTTTTTGTTTGGTTTTCTGTATAACTATTGCAAATATGTCTCACACCATATAATGATGTTTTCACACAATTTTCTATCCTATCAGTCATATCAGCTAAGTTTTTGGTTAATCTTATAGTTTTTATATACTCTGACCATGTAGGGTAAACTTTCTCCCAAAAGTCCCCTTACCCTTTCCAGAGAAAGTAATCTCCAATTTTCTATTGGACAAGGATGGAGTGGTTACTTAGCACTGGAGGGAGGGATCCAGGTACCAAACTGCTTTTCTGTGTCACTCAAATCCTGCCTGGCTTAGGATTCAGTTTTCAGGGCGAGGGTGGGCAAGGATATTCTTTCTTCAATTGCTCATCTATTTACCTTTCTCATTCCAAAGTTTGGTGTCATTATTCCTTCTCCATGTCCTTAATGGTTGCTGTTTAAAGACAACAAAACAAAAAGCCCACTTTTTAGTCTAGCATTAGATTGAGTTGTGGAGAAGGAGTGAAACTGGATAAACATTGTAGCAAATTATTTTATGAAATAAGCACCTCTTATAATAAAAAGCATCTATAATAGCACTAGCTAGACATAACTACCATCAGTTTGGAGTATGTCTTTTAGTCCCTGTGTATATGCAAGTTGACCATCTCAAAATTGGATTATGCCACATACACTGAGAGTTCTCTTCTATATGATCGTTGGTGTGCAAAGCAGAACCTGTAAATGCTGCTTTCACACAACCTTTGTATATTCAGTTCTATTTTAGCCATAGACCTTCAGTCTGTTTATACTAATATTATACCAAGATAACTTTGGACAGAGAAAATTTATATGGAAAGCACTCATGATAAAAAAATTCCTTAGCATTTTTATTTAAAGCTACAATTTTAATATTCTATGTCTTCATGCTGATTTTTAAATTACTTGCCTCTTGTTTTGCTTTATTTCATCCAGCCTGCAGATGGCAGAATTGTTTTATTTGAACAGCAATTTGAAAGATTTAGTTAATGGCAGAATTGTTTTATTTGAACAGCAATTTGAAAGATTTAGTTTATTTAGAGAGTTCTTGCAGCAGAATGAGAAGTAATTAAATGAATGTTCTCCCTATTAGAGGATAAGCAAATTAATGTTAGGGACAGGGAGCCACACTAAGAATGTAATGGGTAATTTACTTCTTCATTTTGTCTACCTTCATTTCACAGTTTTTATGTGTTTGGATTATAGTTCTATAAATGGACTAGCAAGAATGACACTTAAGCTGTACCATATGTAAACTGCTGAATTTCTTTAATTAATTTAGTCAGAGTAATGGAGCTTAGATCTGCTTCATATTGTAGCCATAGAACAATTTATCCTGCATTTGTATTTTTAGAGTGCATATATTATTTCTTTTTTTTAAAAGGAAACCTTTTAGAATTCATGTATGTATCATCAATTTAAATCATTAATATGATTTTTTTTGTTCTTAGAAGAAATACTCTAGAGAACAAGAAATTAGAATTAGATTACTGTGCCATATTTGAAATTAAAATCAGAATTATGCTGTAGAAAAACTGGAAGAGCATATTCAAATAAATACAGAAGTAGCATAAAGAAACTACTATAAAATTCACTGATTGATTACTGATATGGCAGGTAATGCAACACATTGAAGCAATTGTAATTTGTGTCATTGTGTTGAGGCAAAAAATTTGAGAGATTATAACAGTTTTAATGATTTGTGAGATTTTCAACTTTTAAAATTAGTGTGCTTAAATATAAACTATTAGAAATATGTATGACATTAGTTACCTTAATATTTTTAATGTTTTATAACTGCTACAGAACAGCAGACTTTACTAGTAAATTAAGTATAATTCATAACTTTATAAAAAGGAACTGAACACTACATTACTGCAGAAGAATTAAACTCTTAACTAAATTTTACGTACTTCAGAGTATAATTGAAGTATCTTGTACCAGTTGAGCAAAAATCACATTTCCTTCATTCTAGTTCTTTTCTTTCCTGTAGTAGGGGTAATAATATTAGTAGGAAAAACTGCACATTCCAAGGCTTTTGGTTTGAAAAGATAATGGTGGAATTTACTGCTTATTAGAATGAAGAGGGAGACTGTAATTAACTTCTAAGAAAAAATAATGCAGGCACGGGTTAAAATTCCATTCCAGGGATTCTAGAAAAGTCCACCCTGTCTTAAAGAGTTGATAGCAGCCATAAAGGGCAGATATTGATTAAGTGCAGTGCTGTTACTGAAAGCTGATGTTACGATTATATAATTACTTTCCCATCAGAAAAATGCATTTTGAAAAGGTACGTATAGTGTTCCAATGCAAAGAGAATATACTAGAATGAAATATGTACTGTTATTAATAAATTAATACTTATTTTAAAAATTGTTTTCCTAGCATGAAGGTCTAAAGATAGATTGGTTAGAGTAAGTGGAGAATATATTGCCCATTTTTGTCTCCATATTAAGCTAGAATAAGCGATAGTATGAGTAATGGACATGTCAAAAATATCTTTCTTTGTTTTTGTCACCTTCATTTCATAGTAAGGATAGTGATCTATTACAGATTTTTATACTTTGTTATCATTATTCTGAGAAGCTATTTCAATTCATCCTTGAAGGGTGACTATATGAGGAATGATTATGTTTTTTTCTTTTTAAGATAGGAAAATTTTCAAGGTTCTTGATGTTGTGCTTTGAAAAATAATGCTTAATAAATGCAGAGTTTCATAATATAGTGCTTATTGTAGGAACTGATGGAAATGTGAGGGTCTCTTAGTCGAAAGATTATAATATGAGTTAGAATCACAAAGTAAATATGAATTGTGTCATGACAGCTGAACCAAAGTAAAAATATTGAAGAGAGACATGATTTAGTATTTGTCATAAATTGGAATCTGAGTATATTATAGAGTCATAGTGGTTCATTTGTTTGGCTTCTTGCAAGTGGAGCTCTATTTGACAGATAAATTTTATGTGTATATGATTATGAAATATTCTATCTCGTAATGCCAAGCTTGAGCTTTCTGACAGAAGCAACATATTGGAACTTTTTTTTTAAGCTCTACTTTTCAAAAAGAGACTGACTTCTTACAATGATGCTTGCTAAAACATAGGGATCTTTTGCCTTTAAGGAAAAAAAAAAAAGAAACCACTTGTTATGAATTTTAAAAAATGTGTGGACAGTTGAATTGGCTGTACTTTTTTGAGCGAAGGGTACTGGGCCTTTGCAGTGAGCTGTACCCTATCCCTCTTGTTATTTTTTATTCTTTGATAATAGGTCTCACCAAGTCATTAAGTTTCCCAGCCCAGTAATAGGTACACATCGTAGTCTAGGTGGTTAAAAGATCATTTTATTATTTCAGAATGTTTACTGTATTATATTAACCTTTGAGCACTTTTTAATACTTACTAAAATTGCAAGTGTAGGATTATTATGTTTTAAATTTGGAGTTGCATCACCGATGTTAGTTTTTGTGCATGTGTGGGTGTGGGTGTGTGTATATCTCTATTTTCCTTAAGCCCATTTCCTTAATTCTAACTCATTCAAGAATTTGGTCTTATTTAGGCTAAAAAGACCAGATTCTTGAATGAATTAGAATTAAGGAAATGGACATGACTTGAGACCATACTCCTAAGTGAAATAAATTAAACTCGTTTGTAAATACCGTATTGTCTCCCTAGTGTAAGAAACTGAAAAAGTATGTACAATCTAAAATCTATAGTAAATACTGTGTAAGGGAAAGAAACTGCTCAAGGAGAAGTAACTGGGATAGAGGAAAGGAGGAAAGTAGGAAGGGAAAAGGAAAAAGACATAAATTTGTGTATATATATACTTAAGTTAGCTAAAATGGCTATACTATCAATTGTATTAGTTATTGGAAGAGAACAGTTAATACTCAAATGATTAGATCAGTTTTACATGTCTGTATCTGTTAATCTAAGCAACCCTTTTGAAGATAAATAATATGTTATATTACAACTATTGTCAAATTCTTATCATCTTGTTTTGTAAACCTATACTGTCATTGTATTGGGTTTGTTGTTGTTTGTTTGTCTCTTTTGATTTTCGTGCTTCTTTTCTGTGTCTTTTTTTCTCTTGAAGAAAAAAAAGAAGAATTTGGTTTTCCAATACTGACACTGTTACATTGAGGTTGTACATAGTAGTTTGTGTTATTTTGTACCTGTCTAATGTCTTCCTTGATGTGCCTGTTTTAGCCCACAAGAACTTATTTTACTAAGAAAAAAATACAAACATTTTAAAAACTATCATCTAGTTATAATATTCCTTTCAACTAGAGGTAGCTTGACAATTAAATAAAATTGTTGCAATGATGATTGAGAGTCATAGTGAACAGGAATTGGATGGCCTATGTACTCTTAAGTAGTGATACATTTCAGTAGTAAATGAAGAGATAGGAGAACCACTGTAGCTATTTTTCCTTTCATGTTTCTAACATTTAATATACTTAAAGATTAGCTGTTCTCTTCTGTATTTGCATTATTCATTGCCAGTAGTAAAAATGGTTTCTTTCTGTATGTCCAAGATAGAGGTTTTGTTAGGATATTTTATTAGGCATATTAAAAATGTGTTCATGGAGTCAGTGTGTCTGGTTTGCTGTGTTTGAGTTTTTGGGAGAATAGGCTGCAAATAAGCCATGATTAGTTGATGTTCCATATTGTAAGAAACACTTGAGCCAGACAGATGGAGATGAAATGGATGACTGACTGGATGGTGTCTCAATACTGATTAGGTTGAGTGTAACCCAGAATGTAACTATAGGTGGACTCCCCAGTACAACCTCATATTTGGGCTGTGGGTTTTCTGCTTCAGGGGAAGTTTGTGTATACAAAGCAAGCACATATGAGTGAATTGGTGCCTCACATCCAGTCGCCCCTGGCAGAAGGAGTAGAGAAAGGTGGTCTATATGTGGATCTGCCTTTGAAAGACAAGTTCATAGATGCCCAGTTCATAGAAGCTGAGAGAAAGATGCAGGCTTCTTGCAGAAGGGAAATTCTTAGAAATTGAGGACAGGGCTGAAGCAAATACATACACTTGTCTCCAGGCCTTTAGAGAGGAGTGAAGGAGAAGTGGCGAGCTTTCTTCTAAGTGCATGTGCTATATTGGAGGGTGGAAGTGCCTTGACATGAAGCCGTAGGAGTTTCCATTTGAAATTACAGTAAAATTGGTTCAGTTTCCCCCAGGAAATCTTCAACCTCATTTAACATTCATGTTAAATTCCCATACTCTTCTCCTGAAAATGTTAACAGACTAAAAAGCAGCCCCATTTGGTCTTTTTCCACATTTTAAGTATGTTTGCTATGCTGCAGCGTATTGCTGGTTTGGGTCCTGAAAGTTGATAAGTTGAGAGAATATGTTCTGAGAAAACTTGAGGAAACATAATTTGTTGCCATGGTATTTTATAAGTGTAAACTTTATGTAAATTGTAATCTAAAAGTTGTAAGCTGTTTGATTTGGTCCTAAACTGTGGATAACAACTGGGAAGCCCAGCTAGACAGATACATAATGTTTCCTTTTGCTCTAGGGAAAAAGTAGTTAGTGTTTCACTGAGAAATCCCAAGTTTGAGGTGAGAGCTGCCTCTTTGGATCCCCAGTTGAATTATGATAGGACAAAATCTGGTATCATTTAAACCTGTTACGTCCTCTTGCTTAATTATCCTTCACAAAGCTAACTTTTCTTTTCATACTAGCTTACAGGAACCTTTGAATATTACATAGTATATTATAAGAAAATAAAAACCGTTTCTTAAAGTCTGATCTTGATTTTTCTGCTATAGGTCATGAGAACCCTGTATTGTTCTCCTTTGTTTCTTATTTATCTTTTCTTTTGGTCATTTTATCTAAGTTTTTTGCAGAGACAAAAGGGAAAGGAGGAGATAAAATCTAAATCAAGTTTTCTTTTTCTCTTTTCCATATTTTTTTTTTTTAAATTTGTTACACTTAGCTTCAAACTATGCACACAAGACTGGGGAACCCTGAAAAAGAAACTGAAAGTATTCCAAAAAGAATTTTGTTAAAAACAAAGTGGAGATTTTTACTTTTCTGTAGCATTTATTGGACACTTAGTTGTACTAATGTTGATGCTTCATAAGGTACTCTTTGTGTGTGTGTGTGTGTGTGTGTGGGGCTAACCTTTTCTTTTTTTCAATTTCAGCTGATCCTATTAAAATACTAATGCCTTCATTATCTCCTACGATGGAAGAAGGAAACATTGTGAAGTGGCTGAAAAAAGAAGGTGAGCAAGTATATTACTTATGTTTTCTGTGCTTTGTTATTTGATCACTTTTTCTAATGTATTATATTACAAAATGCATGGGATAAATGAAATAAATTATATTACTTTGATAGTTAATGTAAATTTGTTTAAATAAAAATTTCCTGTGTTAATGGAACAAAATTTTCAGGGTTTGTCCTGTATCTCTTCACAAGCACAGGTTAAATATTTCAAGGGTTTTTCCTTCTAAATTTTAGTCTTTATTTCTAGCTTTTACTTTCAACATCATAAACTTGTTAATCCCTTAGTTTGTAACTACCATGATTGCACATGCATGCACAGGCATGTGCGTGTGTTTTCCTGAAGCTAAGCAAATTGATTATAAATTTCACTGGAAAGAACAAATGAGTAAGAATGATGAGAAATGCCCCTGAAAGAACAGTAGAGGAGGCTGGTAGCCTACTAGTTACTGAAACGTATTATTAAGGTTATAAAATTGAAACTGAGATTGGTGCTTAAAAAGACAATCTAATGGAACTGCATAGAAAATGAGAAATTAGATGGCACTTGGATTTTTAGTGTGTAATGAAGGAAGATAATACTAGATTTATTGTTTCTATAATGCCAAGGATAAATTACACATGAATTAGATACTTAACAGAACAGAAACAAAACCATATACTATAAATATTCGGAAAAAATTGATAAATTCTACTAGACTTGGAAGTAGAATAAACATATTGTAACTCAAAATCTAGATACAGTAAGGGGAAGATCGTCTAAATTTGACAGTAAAAATAATACCTTTTCTGCACCTGAAAACCTGATAAGTCAAATAAAAAAAGTGACAAATTAAAGGAGTATTTGTAGTTTATAAGAATAAGACTATCAACTCAGTAGAAAAATTGAGAAGATATATCAGCAAATAGTTTACACAAAAATTCTGGATGGCTCTTATACTCAAAAAAGGATGTTTAACTTTTATACTGATAAGACTAGAACTATGAAAACAAATACCACACTGAGATATCATTTCTGATCGTATTGACAGAAATTAAAAGTTTAACAAACTCTTCTGTTGTAGCTGTCGAGAGAAAAAGGGAAGCAGGCACTCAAACACTGTTAGAAATTGCAAAATAGGCCTGGGAGTTTGGCTCAGTGGCTTAAGTGCCTGCTTGGCAGATGCGAGGTTGTGTGTTTGATCCCCAGTACCGACAAAAAATAACTAACTAAATAAATGAAATAGAAGAATTGCAAAATAGTATACACTTTAGGGGAAAGAATGGTAATATCTAGAAAAAATTATTTATATTTATATTTACCCTTTGGCTCAGTAACTCTACTCCCAGGGATCTGTTTCACTTAGTCGCATATCAAAAGGGGCTATTTCAAATGTTAGTTTATTTAACTATGTATTTGTAACAGGTTGTAACTGAAGGACAAAGTAGGTCCAACAACAACAAAATAATAATAAGCCTACGCTATTAGAGTAATCATATAATGGTGGTTATATTGGTATTGTTAAACTGTCTTTTCTTTGTATCTTATGGGGTAAAACAAATAAGGAGTGAAGATACCATTGAGAACCTGGATTTGCAGGAGAAACAGATAAAAGATAGCTAAGCTTAAGGAAAGACTCTTCAATGGTAGTTTTTTGTCTTCTCCTGGCAGTGTCTGGAAACAAGGAGCAATGAATACCTAGTACCTGTATTGTAGTCTCAAAATACAAGTTCCCACTAAAGTGAATGAAGGCTTCTGAAAGAATGGCTACTTCCAGGTCTTGGGCTGGAAATACACATATGAGCCTGGAATACCTTGTCAGTTCAGAAAAAAAGGAACATACCAGAAACTTCCAAAGGTATCTTACAGGGCTCAGGAGCTAAAGATAGAACTGTTCAAGGACCAATAAGGATAATAACTATTGTTTGAAATATACATTAATTGTATTTGAGCCTTAAGTTCACAGTAATACTAAAGAAAAACAGATTAAAAATAGTTGATCACCTCTGGAGGCTGCTTGGAAATAAACTCATTTTGAAAACTGATAATAAATGGAAAGACTCAAGCATTGTTTTCCCTGTCTTTCCTATGTGTACTGTAGCTCAGGGGAATCAAATAATTCATGGGAAGAAGTGGTTCATTATTGGCATATCCCTGTTGTTAAAAAACTGAAGAATTATCAAATGTCACTGTATCACCATTTTACAATCTCCGATGAAACAGATTGCATTAGAGGTTGTATGCAGCCAGTGAGCATTGGTGGCTGCTAACTTCACAACAATAGACAACCAGATATTAAATGCTTCCTGTTATTAGTTTATCTCACTGCTATAAAGTAGTTTTGCCAGAAAATTGAACTGAATATGTTCAGCCTGCAGCCCTATCATTTTTCAGGAAATGCAGGGGAAAGTAGAACACGTTTAGTGGCACCATGAAGAGTTTATCAGCAAGACCCAGACTGTAATCACTTCAATGAGTAAATTTTAAGGGAAGGGGAGCAGGGGAGGCAAACATATAGCATAAAATATTTAAGAGAGTTGTGTTAATGTGTTGATCTTATTTTGATTATGATTCAAGCAAATAAAACACATGGGAACATTTGAAAACTGATTGGATATTTAATGATAAATAATTAGTAATTTTAGCTTAGTAATATAGTTTTATATATATATATATGTTTATTCTAGATAATCTTACCTATGAGAGACAGAAGCTGAAATAGTAGTATGTATAAAGTAATAATATATCCACAGTTAGTTTTAAAATAAGCCTGGTGAAGGATGAGAGGATTGGGAAGGATATAGCTGAAACAAGACGATCACAGATCAGTTGACAGTTAAAGTCAGGTAAGAGGTATGTATGGCTTCATTACCTTTCCTCACTACTTTCATGTGTATTTTGAAGTTTTGTAATGTAATTTTTAAAATTGAACGTGCTGTCCTTGGAACACAATTTGAAGTGAGAAGCCACTCTTTGCTCAGCTTTTTTTCCTCCCCTGCTACCAAGGATTGAGTCCAATACCTTCCCACTGAGCAGCACTCCCTGACCTTTTTATGTTGAGGCAGGATCTCACTAAGTCAGTAAGTTGTCCAACCTGGGCTTGAATGTGGGATCCTCCTGCCTCAGCCTCTCAGAGTGCCAGAATTATAGGCCTCTGCTACCTACCATGCCTGACTTTTCCTTGGCTTTTTATGAGTACAGGGTGTTTATGTTGTTAACACATTCATGATGGGGTCATAATTCATATGTCTTGCAGCCGGACAGCTTAAACCACTGGTGGTACATGCATGACTGTCCCATTGGGTGTTTTTTAAAATTAATTTTATTAGTAAAAAGACACATAAAAGTAGTGAAATCTGTTTGTGCTGCAAAGATCCATTTGTGGTACAAGTTGCCCAAAGGGACAATCATGCAGTTGAGGTAATATTTGAGTTGATCCTTGTAGAATAAATGGGCCTTTCAAAAGAGTGAGAAAGAAGGACATTCCAGTATTATGAACAGTAGGAACACAGTGTTTGAAGGAGAACGTCATGAGACATTTTGGCAACTGCAGGTAGTTCCAGCTGCACTGAGAGCATAGTGCATAAGGATCTTGAATACCAGTGTTGAGCTTTTCTGTCTGTGAGGATCTTATCCTTGAGCCAAGATCCAGCCATCCTCATGCTGGTTTATAGGAAGTATCTTACTCATGCTTTCTCAACCCCCGTTAGTAGCGCTGCATTGATGGATTGAATGGAACAGGCGCTGAGAGTACTCTAGTATCAAGATCTAACTGTATTCAATTTAAGTAGCCTCCTTTCCCTAATTGCATTTGAAAAACCAAAATTGAGGACTTCTAATCATTACGATCATCAGCAGCAGATGGGTAAGGCTTCTTGTCATTACTCTTATATAAGAAAACATTTGAATTAAGTTGCACTTAAACATAGGAAAGGGGAATCACCAAGTGTCAGCAGTATCTGGATCTGTCAGTGGGAATTGAAACCACGTGCACCACTGGGCCTGGGCTGGATGGCTGACACTGCTGAGATGGGGAGCAGCGGTTTAGTTAGGGGGAATGGAAGGGTAGAGACAGAGAAAGAGAAATAATGAATTAGGTTCAACTTTGGTTGTGGTGAAATTTGAGATGGTTATTAGACATTCAAGGGAAGATGTCCAGTTGTTTGTAGGAGTTGAAATTTCAGGAGCAAAGTCTGACTTGGAGATAAGAAAGTTAAGAGTCATAAGCATATGCATGGACTACAGTGCCATGTAATAACAAACGCATTTTTTAAAACTTTGGATCTATATGAAATAATGATACCTAACCCTTTATCATTTTTCTCTCATGGGCTTTTTGTCATCAGGCTTTGGGATTCTATTTTATAGTGTTTGCATTTTCTGAGCCTCTATAGGTAGAAGTAAAATGGTCCTGAACTCATAATTTCCCAGTCTTAGGTACTTTTCACTCGTTGCTGAGACAAAACACCTGACACCCAAAATTAGGGAAGGAAAGGTTTATTTGTCTTACAGTTTTTGGAGGTTTCAGTCCATAATCAGCTGGTTCCAAGGCAGGGTGGCATGGCACTGAAGCAACACTTCAAGGCAGCAGCCAGAATAAAAGGGGGAAGAGCAAGCTTCTTTTTCTCCCTTATATTTTACACAGGCCACCCCCTACTTCAAGGCAGGTATAGCATTCACAAATCTCCTTGCCTTCCTTTGCACAGGATGAGGATATTGACAAAGTAAGAACCCTGACTCCCTGCTGAGTCTCTCAGTTAAACTTATAAACTTCTCAAGTTGACACAATGTATCAACCAGAACATCCCCCTGGTTACCTGGAAGAAACCATTCTTCCGGAGGTGCATAGCTCCTAATCCAAGCCACATAGGATTCCCAAATAAAGTCCTACTTAAGCAAGAGTCAGTGTTCCCAAACTCATTTAATAATGCACCGAGAGCTGGGGATTTAGCTCAGCAGCACAAGCACCTGCCTGGCAAGCACAAAGTTGCTGAGTTTGATCCCCAGTACCCAAAATAACAACAACAACAACAATAGTAATAATAATGCACCAGGAAACAGTCTCTTAGGGGCAAATGTCAGTAGGCATAACAAGCAGTGGAACTAGACCTACAAGAACTTCTGTCTGGGAGTTACTAGATACATAAAAATGTCATGAGGAAATCAGACCCTATTCAGAATGTCTAGGCAGATTTGAAAAAGAACAAATGGAACGTCTAGTAATGAAAATTACTGTCTCTGAAAAGAAAACACTTAAGGTTGAGTGAAAGTGTGATTAGACATGACTGAAAGAAGAATTTGCAAACTGAAGAACACCATGAAGAAATCAGCTTGCAGCCATCCCAGAGGGAGACAGCAGTGGATAATATGAAAGGGAAGGTGAGACAGGAAGGAGAAAACAAGATTCATCTAGTAATCTAAAATGAGGAGAAAAAGAGGGGACGAAAAAGAGGTAACATTCAAAGAGAAAGTGCCCAAGTTTCCTAGAATTTAGTCACATAAATGATTCAATACTTCATTAGGTAACACTTTGAACAGTTGGCTAGGATTCGATAAAATAGTAATAAAATAATTATTAGCATCTGAGAAAGTTTTACTTTTAAAAAAATATAATCGATTTTAATCTATTTTTAGGTTCTTTTCTTTAATGAATGATAGAGCTTTGGCTGTTTCTGTGTAAGTAGGACAGGGTTTGGGCGTCATTAAATAATGATTCAGACCCAGAACAACCTTTTGGGGACCTTTTTTAAAAGACTACGTTTCTTCACACTTTGCAGATTTATAGGCATAGGGATAGGAATATCCTTGGATCACATTTATCTCTCAGACTTCTAGCTCCCTGGCAGTCTGATTAAGTTACTCACATCCATTAGAATATGAACAGTATGATCAAGAGGCAGAAGACATTTGGTCTCATCATTGTGGTCTTTTTTCCTGTCAACGATAATGTGCTATTTTCATGTGGGACTGGCCAGGATGTATTTTCATGTGGGACAGACAGGATTTTAAGCTCTTGGAGCGTTTTTCCTTGATGATTTTTCTTAAGTGTTTGTATTCTTCTGCCAACTGAAGGGAAAATTTTGTTTACCAAAGTACTGTTAAGTGAGAACAAGTCTTAATCTTTGTTTTTATTGATTCACTAACTTCTTTTCATAACTGATCACTTTTGTGATTTAATCGTATTCTTTCAAGTATAATTTGCTTCTTTTCATTAACATTTATGTACTGTACACATTGGTTATGATTGTCTGTGTCTAAATATGCCTGATACTTCAGACATTTCTGATAACTCCATTCATTTTGTATTGCAAACAAATTTATATTTTGATAGAGAATATTTTTAAATAACCTTTTTCTCTTATTAGCTATGTTTTTTAATCTTGCAATCTTTGTTAATCTTTGTTATAGTCACTATTTAAAACAATTATGAGATTGATATTTGTTATGAAATAGAATAGTGTATCTAATTATGAATCTGGTTTATTTTTAAATAAAGGCTAAATAATGATTGAATTATGTGGATATGAATTCAGTCTTAAAGCTAAGAACTGCTTTTATTAATGTGTGTGTGTGTGCATGCATATATAATACAATTTGTGATTCTTCTCAAATTAAGTGTCATTACTGTAGGAACTTAGGCGTAGAAACAAAAACATGTCACTTGAGAGAAAGTTATGGCCAAAGTAGAATTTGTAAATGATTCTTATCTTGACATGTGTGTTTTAAGATAAGAAGGTCACAGTACTATGAAAAGAGCTCTTCCCTGGGAATTGTAGTTTGTGTTTTGGATTTTTTTCTTCTCTGCCAGGAGAACTGCTTGGGAGTAAGATGATGTAGATGAAATTTAAGGCTTATCTCTAGCTTGAGAATTGCATCATAACTCATTTTCATTTCCTTTTTTTAAGTTACAGGAACAATAGCATAGCATATAAATTATTTCCACCTTGGTTGAACAAATGAGTCTCAGAACAGTGGTTTTATAAGTACTGATATACTTAACACTGAAGATTGAATTATAGAATTAGTAAAGAAGACACTTTGAAAATGTTAAGTAATAGCTACAATTTCAAAATCTCTTGAAAGGCATCTTTATTACAGGTTATTTGTTGAGGGGGAAGTGCTTCAGATATTTTCTATTTAAAATGGGCATAGTTTACTTTTTCATCAATTGAAAAATCAAATCTGTTAAAATAACAAAAAGAAAAAAGTTCTGTACACATGAGAATTATTCTTTCTTGAATTATTTAAGGTTTTCTGACATGAAGCACAGTGGAACAATACCTGCTGAAACAGTTGTGTGAAATATTTTCTTACAGGGTTTGGAACTCCTGTCGTATCTACTAGGTACATAGTGAGTCCCTGCAGTACTTGGTATGATTTCTTAAATATTGCCATTCTCTGCAAGTATTTCTTATTAAGATGATTGGGAACTTTGAACATTTCACATAGTTTTTTTTTGTAAGTTTTAGACTGTCTCAAGATGTTGTATAAAATTCAAAAATAAAACTTTCTGAAGGAAGCTTTTTCCTGTGTCACTGGGAGCCAATGGAGTATCTCGATGCTGTTGTGGAAAAGGCTTTTTGGTTTCTCTTATTTCTGGGAATATATGTTTGTGGAACTAAAGTGGAAAATTTTTGTCAACTATATTGCACGAACAAGTTCAGTGTTTTTTTCAGTATGCTATTTCAGTTATTATTTTAACATCTTTATTTGAAATATAACTTATATACCATAACATTCACCTATTTTCAGTACACAGTGCAGTAATTTTTAGTATAGGTTGTGTAGCCATTAACACAGTCCTTGGAGAACATTTCTGTCATCCCCAAAAGAGCTCTGTTGCCTGATCATATTTATTTTCTCCTTCCATCCATAACCCTGGACAACCTCCATCTGTATTCTATCTCTAAAGTTGTGTCTTCTCTAGATATTTTATATAAATAGAATAATACAAAATTTGGGTTTTTGTGATTGGCTTCTTTCATTTGGCATGGTTGGGATTCATCCGTGTGGCATATACCAGCAGTTCATTCCTTTTATTGCTGAATTATTTTTATCATTATGCTTTTTGATTGCTATTGCTAATATTTGAGAACAGAATGCTAAAACTGGCTTATAGAATTATAGATTACTATACTATTCAATAGAACTTTCTGTGGCAATGGAAATGTTCTGTGATGACAGGTGGTATAAGAGGCTAGAGGGATGTAGGGGAGGCAGCCAGGTTGCCTTAGGTCTCGGGCCATGCAGATGTCATGTGAGTAAGCTATAAGAGATGGCAGACACTGACTAGGGATCCTGCATAATTGAGTGGGATTGGCATTGCCAGCTTGTACTTTTGTTCCATCTGATTAGGGCCCTCTTGAAGCAGGCCTGTCCTATTTATGATTTTGACTCTAGTGTCTGTCTTATATACAATGTCATTCACATAGAGGCAGCTGTAAATGTTGAGTAACCCATTGAATTTTATCTTTAATTGTGGATGCCTTGGTGACAGTGAGTTTTTCTGTTTTACTCTCACATAGATCTGATTTATTTGGTCTTACACTCAATAACCAGCCCTCCTCTGTGATTGCCACCATTTTGTGAAAGCCATAGGATGTGTTTAGTTAATAAAATAAGCATCACCATAAACCCTGTTTGACTAAGACTGTACTTCATGCTTTGACTTCACAAAGAGAGGGAAGCCTCTGTATCCTTCTATCCTCAGCTCTGGCAGCTGCCCATCTGGACAAAGGAACAGGACATGATGCTGGCGTCGGTGCTGGGGAGCGGCCCCCGGGCGGGCCTCTGCTCTGGCCCCTCCTGGGGCCCGCACTCTCGTTCCGGGCCCGCTCCACCTCTGCCATTGACATGGACCACAAGGAGATGGTGCAGGAGTGCTCCGGGGCTGCCATCTCCTGCAGCCAGTCGTCCATCAACAGGACAGCTGAGAAGTTGTGTGTCTCTCAAGCCATGCATGTGCCTGTGTCTTAGCTGCTCAGTCTTTTTCATCAGACTATAAACTCTTAGTGGACAGAGCCATTGTTTATTGTTGCTTTTGTACTCAGTGCTTACTGCAATGCTTTATACAGTAGTACTTGCTGAATGATGTGTTTGAAATGAGAGACCATGGATAGGAAGCTAGAATGCATCCTGATTCTTAATGGTTGTTTTACCTGAAGATATAAAATGTTATCGCAAAGTGTATGCAAAGTGTTGACCTAACACTTTTAGATCCATAATGCCTTCTTGTACAGCTGTACATTCAAAATCTTCTTGAGAGCCAGTGACATTAACTTACTTAGCCAGAGTCACTGGTAAGTGTCTTGAGATTGGAATGAAACTGATGTCTCAGTTGGGAGAGGTTCCTTGTACTTACTCTGCTAAGCAACCCCTTCTTTTGTGTGGTCTTTGCCAACTGTCTGGAGTGTCCTTTCTCTTTACTTTCAGAACTCTGTGTGTGCTGCCTTCTGCCTGGATCATTGCCCTTTCATGTATCTGCTCAGATGAGAGATCATTTAATTCTAGGAAGCCTTCCAGAGCATATTTATTAACTTAAGTGTTTTAGATTTTTCTTCATGTTCTCTTACTGTGTTCATCTGTTAATATTGCTATTCCAGCTATTTTGGGGGGCTGTTTGAGGGCATATATCTCATATGTGTCTATTCATTTGTATTTTAGGTTGTAAGCTAAAATTACTAAGATTTTATTTCTGTATTCATTCTGATAATCACTGCTTTTAATAGGTGATTTTAATCCACTTATATGTATTGTGATTAGTCATACATTTGGCTTTCTGTTGTTTTATAGTTCTATTGTTTTATTTCTATTGTTCATTTTTACTTTTATTCTTGTTTTGTGTGTGTGTGTGTGTGTGTGTACCTGCTTTCTGTTACATGACTGTTTTTCATTTTTCCTGTGCTATAGGGTGTATTTCTTTTCTTTCTTTTTTAGATTTCTATTTTTAACTTCTTAAATTTTGTCCGTAAGGTCTAGAGTTATTCAGTATTTTTTCCTCCTATCTCAAAGTCATTAACATGGTTAATTATCACATGAACATTCTCTTATCTATGTTACTGTTTCACTTTTTAAAACCTGTATACATAACTATTTCAATAGTTAGTATTTCACACTAACAGCTTCCTTGGTAACTTGTTTCCTGTGTCCCAAGGGTTTTCTGTGTGTCTATTTTTCTTGTTAAACTGCATCTTGTACGAATTCACTTAAGTGATCCTCAATAGTGGTAAATTTTCTTAGCCTTTATATGTCTAAGGAATTATTTTATTTCATTCTTTTATATGACTGAATATAAAATTCTAGACTGTTACTTTTCTCAGCTTTTTTGAAGATACTATTTCATTGTCTTCTGACCTGTACTGCAGCTGCTGTTAAGTGTGCTCTGTCTGTTACTCCACTGAGGTAATCTGGTTTTCTTCCTCTGATAACTTAAAGTGGTGTTTTTATTGTTGATAATATGTGGTCTATCTACAGTGCATCTAATGTGAATTCTTGTTTGTGCAGTCTAATACTCTTTTGTCCTGTTATATTTTTTATCAAGGTGTAACTAGCATAAGATGTGAGCTAATACATGTATATGTGTATATCCCTGTTACCACCACCTAGATCAAGATCTGGAGAACGCCTGTCATGCTGCAAGGTTCCTTTGTACCCCTTCCTGATCCATACAGCTATTGAGAACATTTTCAGTGTAAACGTAGATATCTGTAGTTCTGAGAAATTCTCAGCAGTGATCTCTTCATGGATTGATTTTCTACCAGTCCCTCCTCTCTCTCTTTTCCCTTGGAACTTCATTAGGCAAGCATTGTGGCCTCAATCTTTGTCTTTCAGCTGCTGTTTTGTTTTCTTACTCTTTAAATTTTTGTTTGCTTGTATTACGTCCTGGGTAATTCTTTGGTGCTGACTTTCAGTGTCACTGTTTTGCTGTCTTCTATCTAGACTATATCTCATTGGTTCCTTTTATTGCAGTGATTTAATTTTTTATGTCTTAAGATTTTGAATTTAATTTTTCTCTCCTGCTTGGTAATATTTTGTTTCATGTCGGTTCATCATCATTTTTTGATTTCTTCTTCTTGTGATAGCACTTCTACCTTCATTTTTACTGCTTAGTATCCTCCAGATAGTTATTCTTGGCAGATTGCACTAAATGAATTGCTTCAACAATCAGTTTCATTCTAGTTATTTGTGTCATGCTTTTTTAGTATTAGATTTCCTCATGTGTTGGAGCATTGTTTTGCAACTTACTTTTGAGTGGAGGGTTTTTGTGTTTCAGTGTCTTCCCTCCCCACCATCTCTTACTCTCCCTCTATCTGTCCCCCTCCCCGGCTTTTGCTGATGATATTGGGGAGATTGTCAGATACGATCCTGAAGCCAAAGAGTGGCTTGACCTATTTCTTGCTATAGAGGCAGTGATTTTCTCTCCCATCTTCCTATACCCACAGTCTCTGATTAAAACCAAAACCTCAGTCAACAGAATTTGATTGCTCATTTTGTCAGCCTCAGATTAGGAGTAGAACCTCGACTGGGCCCTAGCTTCAAGTGATAAATGTAGTTTAAGTCCCTTAAGTCGACCAGGCTACTTTTAGTTTCCTTTACTTCCCTGAGGAAACCTCTTTACCTTCTGTCCCCACCACAGACTGCTTCTGGATCCAGAGAGCAGCATGTCTGTAATGTCAGGTTCTGCTCAAATTTTGGAATTTTTCTATCTTTTCCTTTCCAAAAGTGGTCTTTATTTGACTTCACTGTGTATTTGAGGTTCTCCTTTTATTCATTTATGCTGTGTGATACTGACAGATTTCTGGTTTCTGAACTTGCCCTAAGATATTAGTCAAAATATTCTGTTAATTGTAGCACTTCTGTTGACAGGAGAAGAGTCAAATTATATTAAAAAGGAGATATGTGGTTGATGTTAATTTCTTGCTATTGTCTCTATAAAGTATAATTTCTTTTTTTTTTTTTTTTTTTTTTTTTTTTTTGCGGCACCTGGGATTGAATTCACAGCCTTGCGCCCGCCAGGGCAGGCGCTTAAGCCACTGAGCCAAACTCCCAGCCCTGGTTTTTTGAGGCAGGGTCGCACTATGTAGCTCAGGTCGGCCTTGCGCGCGTTGTAGCCCAAGCCAGCATCGAACTCACAACGCTCCGCCTACCTCAGCCTCCCGAGTGCTGGGATTAAAGGCGTGCGCCACCACGCCCGGCTTATAATTTCATTTTTAATACTTGCTCAAAATTCTTTGTAACAATTTTTATGATGACAAATATGTATCATAGAGCTTTTGGAAAACACAACAAAGCATATGCATATGCACGTGTAAACACACACGCAGTGAGAACTACTTGTGATTTCACAATCCAGAAATAGATGTAGAATAAAGATGTTTATTCATGCTTTACACACATTCATGTAACAATCATATTTATTTAAAAAAAAAAAGCCAAACCTAGTCTTATTTTGTAGGTGACGCTGTGAGCGCTGGAGATGCATTGTGTGAAATTGAGACTGACAAAGCTGTGGTTACCTTAGATGCGAGTGATGACGGCATCTTGGCCAAAATAGTGGTAAGTTTTCATTTAGATGATCTTCAACAGGATGAAGACTTCTTAAACACAGAGTTGCTGGAGTTGAAGTTACTTTCTATTTTTACCTCTTTATTTTCCATTTTCTACTATATAATACATTTTTAATTCAGGTTTAAAATGTTCTACTGTGAAGGTCCAGTAATGACCTATTTTTCTGTACTTCCTGAATTTTGTATATGATGTATGTTATTTTTAAAAACTGTAGAGCATATGAGAAAAGTAAGTAAAATGAACTGCATATGGTAAAGCATCACTGTTTAGGGTTATATGATACAGTTACTGCTGGAGCCAACCAGCATGCTGTTTCTTGTAACACAATTGTCAGTGAGTATGGAAGAGCAGCTCTGACACCACACTGTGACCCATTTTATGTAGCTAAAAACTGCTATGTAGAGAGTTCCAAAACCTTGGTGCCTTTTTCTTCATAAAGAAATGAAGATGATTATAATACATCACAGGTAGCAGGGAAAGTAATTGAGAGAATATGTAAATGTTCATCCCAAAAGCTGTTACCCACCAAGTGCTTGATAAGTGTTAGAATTACTTATTCAGTTCTTGGTGACTGTTAACCCCAATGTCAATCTGGACGTTTGTGTAATCATTCATGTCTGTTGGTTGGCTAGACTGTAAGTATTCTTTTGTATACCTATACAGTTTGATTTATACAGGCAAGCTGTGTACCTGTTTGTAGTTCTTTGTTAGTATGGTTTTAGTTTGAACAATCAGCTTACTTGACTGGATACAACTTCCTCTGTCTGTTCTATCCAAAGACCACACTTTAGGTTGTTACACTCTAATTAAATGCAGATCTTTAAACATTTTTAAAATGTGTTTCTTCCTAGAAAATCCTCTTGTACTTTTACTTTTTCTTCAGTATTGGGAATTGAGCACACGAGATATATACCTAGCCCTTTTTATTACTTCTGAGGTCTAAGTTGCTCAGATTGGACTTGATCTTGGAATCCTCCTGCCTCGACTTCCAGAGTAACTAGAATTACAGGCTTGCAAGCACTGTGTCCCACCTTTTGTACATTTTTTGAAACCACTTATTTTTTTTTTCAAACTATTTATGTTCTATTGTTGACGTTTTAGAATTTAAATCATCCTTTACTAGCCACTTACGTACTAACATCCAGGTTAACACACATTGTTGAAAATACAGTTAACTTCCTTGGAGGAAATGTGAACTGAAGGTTAAAATTATCTTATCTTTATAACTACATAAATACAAATTTTCATATCATTTAACCAATTTATGTATTTTGAAAAAGGAAAAGATTGCTTGAATTATCATATGTAATAAACCCAGTTACATTTTGTTGATGTGCTTTTGGCAGACTGTGTTCTTGGCCTTAGTTTTGGATTGTTAGGCTGTAAAAATCTTTCAGAATTGATGGAATTTTCCACTTAGCTGCTTAGTAATGCATTTCAAATTGCTAACCATGTCAGTGGGTCAGTAATACATATTCTTCTGTACCCTAACGCTCTACAAAAAAGTGGGTAGTTACAGTTAATAGCTACCTCTCAACACAGTTTTTTCCTGACCAAAAAAAGATCCTGTGACATATATACATATTGCGGTTCTTATTACTCTGCATGCTTTTTGAGTAATGGAAATGGGAGTATATTCATGTCACAATGTGTGCAATTTTACAGGGAAAAAATGGACAAAAAAAGATGGTATTACTAATGGGGTTTTTTGTTTGTTTGTTTTGTTTTTTGTCATCTACCCCTCTTCCCCACCAGCACCACCACCACTAGCAAGAATTTTACACCTTTATCTTTTCGTTGTGGCAGAATTCTAATACTATCACACATAATAAAATGATTTTATAGGAATACATGTAAGAGATTTCTACTTTCAGAATGAGAGTTAGACAACTAAGCTTTTTAAAAAGCAAGGAGTGATCTAAAAATAAGTGTAGTGCTTAACCCCTAAAACTATAAGCAACCATACCATCCCTCTAATGTTTTGAGCCTACATTTTTTAAATAATTGGAAAGATTATGGTTTATTTTACTCTTCCTATGAGTTTAATTTCATAGTCTTTGAGAGGTTTTTATATTATTCTACCTTCACAGTTTTACTATTTCCTTTTTAAGTAACTGTATGACTTTTATATCTGATTTCCATTTTAAATGTAAGGTAATATTTATTACATGTTAGTCAAGAAAAAAAGCTTATGTGTTCGTGTTTTAATAAAGAATAATTGCCTTTAGCATAAATAACTTCATGATTTATTTCCTATTTTCTTCTATTAATGGGAGGGTTTTTAAATTTCCTTTTAATCACTAGTAAATTGTCATGCAGAAAACCTTTAGTTATTACACACATAGAATCAATTAATCATCAACTTAGTCTTAAATTTCCAGCAAATTAGCAAGTGTTTTAAATGATAAATCAATAAAGTAGTTTCAGGATGATGTGTGTGGAGGGTTTATTAGAGGTTGTCTTAAGATTATTTTTTTCCCATACTAGTTATGGAACCCAAAACCCTGTTTTCTTTTTTTTCCCCTCTTGCAGTTTTAATTGAATCATTGCTTTCATTTGCTATCCTTTCTTTGCAAAAGCACGAAATTTTTACATTTAAGTTAATTTTTTGGAAAAGAAACATCAGAAACTTTCATCCAGAACAAAATAATGATGTTCATTTCTCCTGAAGTCCAAATTTAAGTCTACCAAAACCAAAACAAAACAAACCCCTATGAATAAAAGGTAATAAAAATCACATTCTAGCGAGTTGGTGCATTTTTCAATCTTTGATGTGCTAATTGTCCTTCACCTGATTTCTTAAAAAATGACACCCTCATTCACTTTTCTAAATTAAAAACAGTGAAAAAAGAGAAGACTTTGGAGTTTACAATTGCCCAACTTGTTTTGATGTCATGTGCAGCATATGGAGGTTCCGGAAGCTGTTTGCAGCACACGTGACTAGGCAATGTTCATCATCAAGGGTTAGGGTTTTTCCAGGCAGTGCAAAATACCTGCAATTCCAAGTATGAACCCACACAGATGATCTCCTTTGAGAATTCTACAAGATAAAATACTTACCCAAGTTCTATGAAATTGACACAGTTGCCCTATGTAAAGTATTTCCCATCCTATTTCAGTACTTTCATTGAGGGGTCAAGAATCAGTTGGAGAAATCCCACATGGAATCGTCTTCTGGAGATGTGAAACTTGGGGCAGCTGTCAGATCATTAATCACGGCATAACTCTCATTTCTTTGTGCACCGCTTCAGCACTGGGATACAGCCTTCCACTAGAACACGACAGCGGTCTACCTCAGATGTCACCACATGTTTTTCACACGTGGTTCTTGACACCCATCAAGCACCACGTGGTCAATCTCTACCATAGTAACCATCTTTGGTTTCAGTTGACTGTTTCACATGCTAATGCCAATGATAGCCCTGGTATAGGCCAAATCATTCTGCCAACTTAACATTCCCACTGAGGATGAAAGTATTTCCAAACTACTAGGAGTATAGAATTATAATGTTCTGATAAGGTGGCCCTTCATCATACACCACTTCATCTCTCATACTCATCAGCAGTGGGCCTGTGGCTGTCAGTGGTGCCTCCTCAAACCGTAGGTGGCAAAGGCTTTACCTGTTCTGGACTGCCCTGGCTCAGTTCTTTCAGTCTTTCTTCTGGTTTGTCCAAAAGGTTGTCAGTTTCTTCTTTGCCTTGCACATGTATCAATCTCTTAACTCCAAAGGTTAACCCCTATCCACATGGGTAAATTCTCAAACTGGCGAAGCTGCTATTTTTGTTTGTGTAAGTTGCTAAGTAGCCACAGTCCTGCCAGGCGTGCAGCAAGTCAGTCATGCCTTGCTGCTGGAAAAGAGCCCAGCGAACTTGTAGAATGCTTTCGCCTGTGGCACCCAGCATGAAATCAAGCTTGCTCTGCCAGTAGCTGCCATAGTGAGGCTGTGTCAGCATGGAGTGCACAGATGCTAGGAGGCTTGCAGTAGAGATGGGTGGGACCATGTGCAGTCACCCTGGGAAGCCAGTGGGAGGCCCTGCTAACATGCAAACGTAGGTGCCACATTCTCACCCATGAGCCTCCAGTGCCCTGACTGTGCTCCTGCCATGTTAGGTCACCTTAGGTCGAAGCAGTCTTACTAAGTCTCCCAGTGCTTGGATTACAGGCAAGTGTCACTGTTTTATTGACTGGTAATATAGTCACTGATAATTTTTATTATGTTAGTAGATCATTCTTTGAAATAATTTTCAAAAATAGAGTCATACTTCTTTTTCCATGACACTGGGAATCAACCTCAAGGACATCTTCCTGAGCTGAATCTCCAGCCCATTTTTTACTTTTTATTTTGAGGCAGTCTCATTGTATTTGAGTTCCCTGCTTCCTGATTCAGCTTTTTAAAATTCGAAAAAGTGCAAATACCTAAAAATACATTTTGTTTGATACTTAGATCAGTAAAAACTGAAATGATAATGAAGAGTTATCATTGGCTGCTTAGGAAAATGTCAGTGTCATGTTGGTAGGGTACATGTGGAATCATCTCTGTGACTTCTAGTAAATGAAACAGAAGTTAAGTGTCAGTTTCAGATTTAGTGTAGCATCTGGCTCACATTTCAGACATCTATTGATATTTTTAAAACAAACTTTTCTCCTTTTTAAAAGAATGTTTTACATTTGAATCATGTTCTTTGTAGTTGGATATTGATCTTATATTTGCATTTTAAAAGTAATTATCAAATAGAATTTAAATTATTTAATGCTTTTGCTATCAAATTTTTAGAAGAATTGGCACTTTAATTTTGAGTTAACATTTCATAAGCAAGTAAATACTTAGGAGAAGAAAAAATGAGTCTAACAATCTTTTTTTAATTTATTTTTTCTTTAAGTGTATCGGTACAATTTAGATATGTATAATGATCATGTTCATCATAGGGAATTTGTATCCATACATGATATATTCTAGCTAAAGCTGATAATTTACATGTATGATAATATTTCTGTAATAGGAAATGATTTATTATGACTTTCAAAGCATAACCCACAAGATGAGAAGTCATAGATTTTGACTACAACAAAATGAAGTGTTGCCTTATTACAGGCAGAATTAACAAATGAATGATATGCTGAGAGAAGATAGTTTTCATGTCTTTGGTCAACAAAAGACTGTAACTAGAATAGTTAAGGAACTCTTGAAAACGAGCACAAAAAAGAAAGAAAAGAAATGTAGTAAAAATTAATGAGCAAGCTACAGAGGTAGGGCACAGACGTGTAATTCTAGCACTCAAGAGACTGAGGCAGGAAGGTCACTTTGAGTTAATGGACAAAAGATGCATATAGGTCATGTATACAAAGAGAAAATTGGAATGGCTGATGTGTGCTGGGAGAGGCTCATCCTCATTGTTGGTCAGAGATAATCTTTCATCAGATTTACAGACTGGCAGTATTTCTTTCAGTCTGTGGCACACTTTTTTTTAACAATAAGTTTTAAGATTTGATTTTTAAGGGATCTAAGTTTATTATTTTTAATAATGGATGCCTTTTGTGGCCTGCTTTTAAGAAATCTTTGCCTATTCCAAGATCACAAGTATTTTTTTCTTTTTTTTTTTTCTTTTTTCTTTTTTTTTTTTTTTTTTTTTTTTTTTTTTTTTTTTTTTTTTTTTTTTTTTTTTT
>RJWM01003661.1:0-48314 GCA_004363535.1 Dasyprocta punctata | reverse complement strand
TGTACCTGTATATATTTTGATTACTTTTTTGCCCAGTTCCCTCCCCTCCCTTCAGCCCTTTTCCCCTCCCTATTCACAAAACTTTGTTCCTTATCCCTTTTTTTTTTAATTGTTTTTTAATTTTTTTCTTCACTGCTGGTGAGAGCCTAAGACTGGTGCAACCACTGTGGAAATCAGTGTGAAGATTCCTCAAAAACTAGGATTAGAAGTCCCATTTGACCCAGCTGTCCCGCTTCTGGGTATCTTCCTGGAAGAATTAAAAACATTCCACAGTGATATATGTGCACCCATGCTTATGACAACACAGTTTGTAATACCTAAATCTTGGAAACAACCCAAATGCCTACCAACCGAGGAATGGTTAAAAAAGATGTTGGAGTTTTTTGTAATAGAGTGGAGTACTGCTCAGCCAAAAAGAAACTTGAGACATTTCTAGGTAAATGGATGTACCTACGCTTAAGTGAAATAAATCAAACACACGTGTAAACATCCCATTGTCTCCCTGATGTGAGAAACTGAAAGAGTAAATAAGGATCAAAATGTACAATAGATGTGTGAAATAGGAAGAAATAGTTCAGAAAGAAAGAGGTACTGGGTGGAGGGGGATAAAATAAAAATTTAAAAAATCTAATAATAATCTTTACTCATCTTTTTGATATGGTAGTGCCAAATGAACAGCCCTTAGCAGTAAAAGCTTTTTAGCATACAACCACCAAGCAACTAAATTTTTCTTGGATTGTTCAGTGTTTTTCCACAGCTTGTAACTCATTATATATTCTTAGTTTTGTATACCTATTTCTTGTGCTTTTTTTCATGAAAACATTGTTCATATTCTTCATTGGTAATTAGTAAATTTTTAAGCTTCTTAACCTACAAAAATCTATGCCTTATTTTAAGAGTAGCACACATACAAATAAGCAAAATTAGTGATCCTCTAAAATGCCAATCCCATTCTAGGAATTATGCTTTCCTTTATAATTATTGTGTTAAGGATGTCCTACAACCTATCACTCTGTTTTTCATTAAATACATCTGTAATGAATCTTCTTTAGAGTAATTGAAAAGGAATAATAGAGTATTTTGAAGGAATGACATTTTCTTTCTGTAATAACCCTATAAAGTATTGCTATCAAATGGCATTCTAGGGACAGGTATTAAGTAAATCAGAATTAGCTTGTTCTTTATAAATTAATTCTGCTTAAATGCTTAAAATATGTTTATCTTGATTTTAAAAAACATTGCCAGCAGGCAGATATTGTCTGAAAAATTGGTTGCTGGGACACCACTGTGTTTCTGATATGGTTATAAAAAGCCAATGAGATTTATTTATCAGATTTTATAAGTAGATGTTTAGAGAGAGAAATAATAGAGAAACAGTTAAACTGTATTTAACATAACGAGAATAGTTAGCCATTTCTATCCATATGATGAAACACCCCCCCCCCACCCCAAGACTAACTTTACTGAGAAGATTTTGCTTTAAATTAATTTTAGAAGGCAGGACTAATTTGGAGGCGTTAATGTCTTGCGAGCTCTTACACTTCTGAAGCCATTTTATAGATACTGTCTGGGAAAGACAAATAATTGAGATACACAACCCCAGTTTCCTGTTTTGGATTTGTTTTAATTGACATAGCAACAATGGTGCTTACATATTTTGAAGGCTGCCAGAAAAAAAGAGCAGTTCTAGATTTTCCTTCTTTTCAGGTGGTAACATGAGTAACTTTGAGAGAAAGTGGTGAAGGAGGTATGTGGGAGAAGGTAGGAAAGGAAGTGCAGGTTGAAGATGGACACAAGTTGTCTTGAAAGTTGCTTTTAGCTCACATTTAAGAGATCTTTCTAGCCAGTGCAGAAGTATCCAACTAAGAAATAAACTACTTTCACTCATGAGGCTTTTCATCTCTGTAATTATTTTCTTTTTAAAATGTAGGTTGAAGAAGGAACTAAAAATATTCGGCTAGGTTCACTCATTGGCTTGATGGTTGAAGAAGGAAAAGATTGGAAGCACGTTGAAATTCCCAAAGATGTAGGTCCTCCACCACCAGTTTCGAAACCATCAGTGCCTGGCCCCTCCCCAGAACCACAGATTTCTGTATCTGTAAAGAAGGGACATCCACCTGGTACATTGCAGTGAGTATGTTTGTTTGAATGATGGTATTTAAAAATAATTGTTATTGTACTCAAAGCATCTTTGTACATTAAATAAGTTGCCAATCTTGCCTTTTTTTTTTTCTCTTAGGACGCTGAGATCTAGGGGTGATTAGTTTGTTATCACTGTTCATTCAGTAAACAGTTTCAAAATACCTGCTGTGTTCAGGTACTCTGAAAGCCTCGCTTGCTTAGAGGAGAGCAAAACAGCCTGTGTCCACATTGAGCTTGAATTAGGTTTTACAATTCCAGACTTCCTTATTGTGTTCCCATTTGTGTAATTCTAATTACTGTAACGTGAATTCTGTTTTCAAATATATAACTGATAAGATGAAATTACCAATTTAATATGTATTCGTTTTTAAACTGTTTTGCATTTGAGCTCAAGTTCTGTAACAAAACTGATACTTAGTAAACATTTTACTTTACATAGCTTTAATTGATAATCTCTTCGAATTCTAAATAAAATGTTTATTTTAATATTCTAAGTAAGCAAACAGAATTACCTTGTAAGAAATTTGTCATAGAGAACTGTTTTTGTACTTAAAAAAATTCAGAACCTTTCATTTATTACTTTAGCTATCATTGTCAGCTCTGGTCAGTAAAAAATTCACAATGTTTTCCAAGTATCAATATGAGAGATTTTTTGCTTTGTTTTTAATCAGCTCAGTATTTGTACGTATTTATAAGGCATAAATTTACAATTTATAGACAGAAAGTAAGAGTCCTGTGCCTTGACTCCTTTTATTTTCCCTTCATTTACTATGAAAATCAGAGAGTCTCATTTTACTTAATGATACTGTGTTGTCTTCTTGCACAGGTAAGTGTATGCTCTAAGGTCATACTCTATGTGCTAAAAACTACCTAACCTGTGAATGTAATGCATACAATGTTGGCCTACCCAGTGATTTTTTTAAAATAAAAAGTTTTGAATTGGTTTTTTACTGACCTTATATAAAAATACAACTTTTGAGTCTCTTTAAAGCTCTACAGATTTCATAATACTAGACACTTATCAGCTAGAGCTGTTTTCCTGAAATACAGCAAATTGTTCTTTTCCATTTGCTAATTTTAAACTTTCAGACCTACCTGTTTCTCTTATAGTCTTTGTCTGAATATGTAGTCATTTATGTTTGTTATGTTGCTTAAAGGTCTTAAGTGAAGCTAGACGCTTAGTAGCCATGTGAACTTGGTCTACCTGCTTCTCTGTCCATGCATTCAATATAACTGTTTTTCTGTTCTCTTATTCTTCTTATTCTTATGTGTAAAACAAAAATATTTTCATATAAAACCAAAGATTTTAAAAAATATACGAGACAACTCAATAACAATGAAACAAACCCAATTAAAAATGGACAATGACCTTTGACATTTCTCCTAAGAAGATAAAGAGATGGCTAGTGTATACATGAAAAACATACTCACTATCATTCATCATTGGGGATATACAAATCAAAATCCAAATGAGACACCACTCCAAACCTGTTAATATGGCTTTTATGAAAAAAACATCAACAGAGACAAAAAAACCTCAGAGTATAACAAATGGTGGTAAGGATGTGGAGAAAGTTGAACTCTGTGTATTGCTGGTAAGCATGTAAAATAGTACATCTGCATTGAAAACAGTATGACATTTTGTCAGAAAAGAGAGTTACCATATCATGTAGCAAGTCTACTTCTAAATATAGTCAAAAGAATTCAAAGAAAATATCAGTATTTATATATCTGTGTTCACTATTTACAGCACTATACGTAATAGCAAAATGGTGGAGACTACTCATGTTCAAAATGCTCTGTATGTACCTTGAAAAGTATGTCAGCCTTAACAGAAAGGACATTCTGGTACATGCTGCAACATGGATAAACTTTGAAGACATGCTGAGGAAAATTAGGCCAGTCACAGAAACACATAAATTGTGCGATTCCTCTGACATAAAATATGAAATACATAATCAAATCAGCGGAGACAGTAGAATAGTAAGGGACTGGGAGGAAGGAATGGGATGTTATTATTTAATGAATATACAGTTTCAGTGGAAAGATGAAAAAGTTTTAGAGATGAATGATGGTGATGGTTGCACAAAAGTGTATTTGTATTTAATGCTACTGAACAGTATACTTTAAAATGCTTAAAATTTTCTGTATTTGTCATCACAAAATGTATCAACAGTATAGTTCCTTATTGATGTGTTATGAAGAACCATTGAAATTTAATTACTTAAAATACAACTACTTTTTGCCAATGAGTTACTCTTACTAAAAGAATATTTTGACATAGTAACTAGTTAATTTTTTATGAAAATATTTTGAAAGTAAAATAGAGCAGTACAGGTGAATTTATTTGACTGTGACCATCTATGGGAGTCATTTTAGTTGTAGTATTTTAAATTTCTAATTATCCCTGAAACGTTTGACATTTAGATCTATTTGAATCAATGGAAATGTTAATTAGTTCCATTAAGTTCCATGTTTTCTTCTTAGGTTCCGTTTAAGCCCAGCTGCGCGCAACATTCTGGAGAAACATGCACTGGATGCCAGCCAGGGCACAGCAACCGGCCCTCGGGGAATATTCACTAAAGAGTATGTGTGTTCTTTTCATAATAATCAATTCGGGTATTTATCCTTTTTCTGAAAGATTTTTAAAAGAGCTTATTCAGTGTTTAGATTTAAAAGGCGATACACTGTTCTTTTGTGCTTTTAATTGCTTTTGTCCGTGTAAATTATATTCTGTGCAAGTGTTGTTTTCTGAATAATTGCCACAGTATTGAAGAACATTTCTAATTTAGTCTGTAACTAAGCCTGATCCTTAAAAATGGTGATTAATGCAGAAAGCTGTAGTGCAAGACAGTGAAACTTTATACTATTTCAAGTTTGTATTAAGTCATCACTCAAATACACTTAAATTTCTAAAACAAGGAAATATATTTTAAAAAATAATATAGTTTGTATCTATTTGAATTGCATTCATTTATTTAAAAGTAACAGTTGGTTCTCTGTGGATTTTTTTTTCTAGTCCATTGATCTGTTTCTCCCTGAGTTAGTACCACTTTTTTAGCACCATACTTCTAATTATAAAAGTTTTATAGTGTACTTTAAAATCTGATAGAGATATCAGATTTCTTTCTATTGCTCTTCTTTTTCTGTAAACTAGTTTTATTGGTATGTTCTTATTTTATTCATCCAAATGAATTTTAAGCAAATCTTCAAGCTCCACTGGTAGGGGTGGGGAGAACTTTTATGGGATTATATTTAATTAACTTTGCAAGAACTGGCATCTTTATGATAATGAGTCTTCCTATTTCAAGAAATGGGTACATTTTTCTAGTTGCCTAAATGTTTTGAGTCTTTTAAGAGTATGTAAATTCTCTATGAGAGGCATACTAAATCTCCGATGGGACTTAATCTAAGGGAGAAGACAGAATAAATAGGCTTATGAACACTGTAGTAATATGTGGCACATTTTTATTGATAGTCATATTAAATATTTCAAACTGAACAAACGTTTCAAAGCAATATTCTCATTCCATGTTTGACTAATACTGGTGAGAAATAGTAGTACTGGCCTGAACTTTTATAAGTTGGGATAAAGCAAAAGATATGAAATTATTAAGTGGCAGTGCTGGACTAGGCAAATTGACTTTCTTCTCTAATTTGCTGTTCATTAGAGTAATGATTTACTGTTGTGTATTTCTTTTATTGAAAGCTGTTAGCTTTATTTCTTAGAGCTCCTGATTTCTCTACCAGTGATGGCAAACGTTTTAGAGGCAAGTGCCCAAACTGCAACCCAAAGCCCACTTATTTATCATCAAGTGCCAACACTGCAATTAAACCTGAATACTAAGATTTTAGTTTAGAAAAAACAACTCATACAATAACATCTTTTATCTTAAAAGTAAAACAACACACGTGCCACAGGTTCACCACCACTACACTAAAGTATAGCCTTACTATTTTGTAACCAAATTGTGTGTGTGTATGTGTGTGTGTGTGTTTCTGTTACATACACACTGGGTAGTTCATTCCATACTACGTGTGTTGGAAATCTGCTGTCCTGAAAGCTACTGAAAAAACATGCTAAACCATGGGATTTTTAGTTAGAAGATTTAAAGTTTCACTTACCCATAAATAAATAAAATTAAGAATCCTGACAGCCAGTCAGGGCTAGTTTCTTTCCCCACATCAATGTTCATTTAGTACCTATAATTGATGCTTTTATTTGGTTAATCATTTACCAGTTTATGCCATAGTAGAATTCTGTAGAAATGGGATAAAACAGCTATCTCCATAAAAGAGATAGACTGCCTTGCCAGTGATTCTGAAGGACAGGATGAAGAATCAATATTTAATTCATTTATCATTGAAGATTTGGTGAAATATA
Source organism: Dasyprocta punctata (assembly GCA_004363535.1). NCBI lineage: Eukaryota > Metazoa > Chordata > Mammalia > Rodentia > Dasyproctidae > Dasyprocta > Dasyprocta punctata. The sequence continues at coordinate 41,788 of RJWM01003661.1, read as the reverse complement.
AAATAATCACAGCTGTGCTTAGAGCAATCAGTTTTTCAAATTTATGTAGGACAAATTGGAACAGAAAACTATGATGAGGAAGTAAATTACTAGGTTCATAAAGTAATCTAATTTAAGAGATCATAAATTTTTTACTTTGATGTAGAAGAAGTAAAAGGGAGATTCTGAAACACATCATAAGGATGAAATCCAAAAGTCTTTGTAAACAACTTAACATAGAATATAGGCTAGGATGACAACAGTCAAAGAATGACTTTGAAATTCTGATCTATGTGGTGAAAATGTCGGTTCAGAAACTGAAGTAAATTGTTTTGGGGCTGCATTTGTTTTGGGGGAGTGAGTTATGTTTGAAGCTTATTGTTAGCTTTTAGAAGTCATCCAGGGATTAGGATCAGTAAAGTGAAGATGTGTCACAGGAGATAGTTTGGGACTAGAGAGTTAGGTTTGGTAGATAATAAAGCAATGCAATTGAGATTGTCCATCGTCAGACTATTTAGAAAGTTAAAGTGGGAGATGGATGAAAATTAGAAAAGACCCTCAATTTGGTGATTAGCTGACCTTTTTGGAAGACAGTACAGTAGTGTGACAGCAGTGGAATAAAGAAATAAGACCTTTTCTTTCTTTTTCCGTAAGTGCTTAATACATATGTGCACACACCTCTTTTAAAGAAGAAAAAAAAAAAAACCTGAGTTGAAAATCATTAACATTTCCTAAGGAGAACAAATTGTACAGTATTGTCATCTGGGTACCCTAACAGCAGTATAAAGGAGTTAAGGTTTTAATATTTCTGCTCTCTTTCTGCATTTACCCAGTTCTCTTCCCTGCCCTTATTCCTTAATTCCTCACCATAAGTAAATTAATATTTAGTCTTCAAAATGTGAAATACTACAGAGGATTTCATGAGAAAAATGGATCCTTAAATCATGCATTACTGAGGATTTTTGCTTTCTGTGGTACTAAAGATAAGTCTGTGTTTTAAAGGTAAGTTGTAGAAAAAAATTTTGCCTGGTGTTAATCCTCAGTATGCTTGAAAAATGGTAGACTTTGGCAATAAACTGCCCCCTAACATACCTTAGCACACTTGCTGGAAATGGTAAGGGTTAGTTTCCTCTGTGTTTGGTCAACTGCAAGTGCAAGTAGAGCACAACAGTCAGTCCCAGATGCTGAAAATGAACTTCCAATCCATTATATTTGTGAAGAAAATCATAGGTGTCAGAGCTGCTATTTCAATTTTGCATTCAAACATATTCCTTAGGATACATGTTGTGCCAAGTGGCAGTGCTGATTCAGGAAAATGCCTCCAAGTGACTATTAGAATATTAAAAGAAAGCAAGTGCTGGGCTACAGTTAGGCAGAGTCCGTGTAAGTTCTTTGCCTGCAGCCCCACTGTCTTTGGTTTATCTAATTCTGAAATCACAATTGAAGTTAATGTTTTTGTTCATATCACGGCTTCAAAAATTTCGATATGACAGGCAGCTGTCCCTTTTTTTGGGATTCTTCTTTTTGAAGTTAATTCACCCGAATGAATTCCTTTGTGGGAGATCATGATAGAGAAGGTGCTGCCACAGGGAATTTGCAGAGCATCCTATACATTTGTGCAGGATGTGTATGGTGTATTTGTTTTTCTCTTGGTTTTTATAGCTCTTCATACCTATTTAATTCATAAATTCACTATAATTATTTAACCCATTGAAATTGTTAAAATCGTTTCTGCCCTACAGAAACTGAATTGTTGACTGTTATTAAACAATGTTGACATTTATACTTCATGAAGTATGTAATTACAAAATCAGCAAGGAAAATTTACTGTGAGCTAGTAGCCAGAAGTGCTCTCTATGTGCTTGTTTACAGTTAATGAATGAGTCCTGTTTACTTTTATTCTTTACCAGATAACATTTTACCCACAAATCCTAATTGCCACAGGAGTAAAAGTAAACTAACTTCTTCTTGATAAAATAGTGGACTGTTAGGCTGATAGTGTGATAAAAATGTACCTAGATAGTGTCACTAACCTTATTTTAAATAGGTATATTTAGGTCTCAAAAACAAATTTTTAGACTACTTGTGTTGCCTATTTGCCTTTTATTGACCTAAAAATAAACTAGTGATCTTTATATAAGGAAATCAATGTGTTTTGGATTTGCCAGTCTGGCATTAAATTTTAATTTTATTTAAAATCCAGATCAGTAGTACAGTTTGTCATAGATACATATTTATTTATGCTGCATAAAATGTAAGAGACTAATAGTTAGGCTGTGACTTATAAGAGCTTTCTAAATTTATTCTGTTGGAAGCATTTTTCTGAATCAACAGAAAGCCCTTTTTTATATCAGTGCAGGCATATTTTCAGTCTGGCTAGGATTTTGGCTCATGACATAGGTCTCTAGGAATTCTGTTGATAGACATCTAAGTATAATCACAGTTAACTGGAAAACAGTGCTTTTGGGTATAAATGCCATAAGAGGCTAAAACTGTAAGAAGTAATCTTTTCAAAAGCCACAAAGTTCCATAAGATACTTCCTTAGGAACAAACTTACTGCACTCCCTCAGTCCTCCTGTCACCATGACCAGGTTGTGGCTTACTTTTGAGAACCAGCGTTGCTACCAGGTATGTTCCTGTTTCTCTTTATATGATGGGTAAAAAGGCCTTTGTCAAGGATCCCACATTTAGCTTTCAGTTAGATAGGTCCTATGTCTTCATTTAATTCCAGGGTTGCTGTTAATCGCAGATAGGCTTATTTAATTACCTAACAGTCTATTCTTAGGAGAAAGCTACCATAGTTTGTATTTAATTTGCATAGTATGTACATAGATATTGGAAAAGGTGTAGAAAATGTGTAGGCTTTGGGTTGGCTCTGGAGTTTGAAACCAGCCCTGGTAGCTATTAGCTGCCTACTTCACCAGTTTTTCCTTTTAACTCCACTTTATGCATGTGAGTCCTTCAGTGCTGTCCCTCCCGCTGCTCTTCTCTGCTTTTATACTTGTTCTTCCCCCTTCCTGAAAAGATGCTTCTTCCGGCTCTTGATCTTGCTACTTTACATAATTCTTCACAAATAGCTTCTCAGTCCTTCTCTGACCATCTGATTTGAAAGTTACCCTGTTTCTAATGCATTGCACTTTCTCTCATTCTGCTTTATTTTCTTTATTTCAGATACATCACTATCATATTGATTGTTCATGTAATGATGTAATGTGTAACAATGTATAATATGTAATAATATGATGGGGAGTGTCCTTTTTAACCTGAAATCACCGTACATCTAGAGTAGACACTTGAGAAATTACTGTGCTTAAATGTAAAATTTAACCATTGTGAGCCTGCTCATCTGTAAATTAAGGTTGCATAACATAACCACTTACTTGACACATGATAGGGTTATTTTTCCACTTTTACCCTCTTTCAATTCTTAGGGATCTGAAAAGACGTAGCATTTTAGATGTGCATGTCAATATGACCTCTCATCTAAATATTAGTTTATTAGTTTTGAAATAAGTAAGTTAGTCACACTTAACATGAAGTTCATGTATGCCTTTCTGGATCTGATATAAAACATAGATCCTCTTTCCTGACAACCGTATCAGTGCACATTGAGGTATCTCTTTAATGATGTACCCCAGGTTAGAGCATTCTTGCCTGTGTTACTTTTTTATTGTGCATAACAAGTTTCAACAAACTCGGCACCTTGAGTGCCTGTTTGTTACCTAAGAGTTCCATAGGTCAGAAGTCTGGGCACACCGTGACTCATAGTCTCACAGGGCTAAAAGTCAGGCATCGCCCAAGCAGGGTCTCATATGAAGCTTAGAGTCCTCTTCCAGTTTGGGGCTTTCGGACTCCAACCCCTGTTTCCTTGCTACCTGTCAATCAGGCACTGCTCTCACCTCCTAGAGGTCAGCTTCCTTTGGATCCTGCCCTCGTGGTTGTCTCCATTGGTAGTTCTCAGTGTGAGTATTTGCTTTAAAGCCAGCAATTGAATCTCTTTTAACGCATAGTTCTTCTTTAAGGAGGCCCAGTTCCTTCTTGCTGTTCTGTCCTGTCCTCCAAGATGATTTGCCTTTTGATTAACTCAAAGTAAGCTGATTTGGAACCTTAGTCACATATACAGAATCCCATCAACCTTGTCACATAATGTAGCCTAATCATGGCAGTGATACTTATCATATTCACAGACCTACTCGCAGGCTACAGGGATCATATAGGGCATTGGTAGCGAACATAATGGCACATGTGTCACAGTGGACTGTTTGTATCACTATAAGCAGTGATGGTAAAAGATTCACCATCACTGATGTAGCGTAACAGTACTGGGACAACTTTAGATGTCTGCCTATGATGTTGCTGTAAGATAATTAAATAAGAGATTGTGTGTGAAAGGAGGATAATTGTCATGTCAAATATGCTCAACAGTTGCTAAGTGTTTCCCTTTATGGTTTTGATTTGGTGGTGCCAAAATCAAAACAATACAAAAATACTATCTGTGTTTGAGAAACTTTTTAAACTATAAGTTGTCTTTAGTTTTGCATTGCCCTGAAGTTTTTGCTATGTGATACAAAACAAACTTTTAAAAAATTTTTTTTAGCTGGGGCATGGTGGCACGTACCTGTAATCCCCAGCACTCTGGAGGCTGAGGCAGGAGGATCACTGCGAATTTGAGGCCAACCTAGGCTACACAGTGAATTCAGGACAGCTTGAGCTACACAGTGAGCAAGACCCTATCTCAAAAGACAAAAAAAAAAAAAAGAGAAAAGAAAAGAAAAAGACACTTTTTTTTTCTGAAAAACTAAGAAAATGCATTAAATTTTCCCCATTATAACTTAGTATAATGAATTGAGGACTTGGCATATGTTGTAAGTATTTATACTCTTTAAGAAAAACAAAAGATTATTTTTTGAAGTAATATAAAGGTAAATCGGTAGCTAGTTATTTTTCATACTAAGTGATGCTATGAGTTAGGTTTTTTATGTTAGGCAGTGCTAGTTGTATATTGAACAAATTAAGTGATGTAATTTTCTGGCCATAAAAAAGCTCATTTGCCCTAGAATAAATAATGCTTTAGTAAATAGCTTAATGACAACTATCGATAAAATAAACTTCATACTTTCTGAATGCTATGTGAAAATTATTTCACAAGCATAATGAAAGCATGCTTTAATTAGTGAATTGTTCTTACACTCAACTCCCAACAAAAAGACTAATTTGCTTTTTAAAAATTACTCTCTATACCCAATACTTTGATAAAATTCTGACTTACTTAGTTACTGAAAATGTACACACAGCTTTGGATAAATGAGAACCAACAGACCATGTTGGAAAAGGATTTCCTTTTCTAGCTCAAATAATTGATTTTGCATTATATGCTTTACAACTGTATTTCTGTGTCTTCCCTTCGTATCTTGTCTCCATTTTCTAAAGACTGTCTTATATTCTTTGTTGCTAATAACCACAGTTATCTGATTTCCTCTTGTCTCCAGAGATGCTGTCAACCTGGTCAAATTGAAACAGACAGGCAAGATTACTGAATCCAGGCCAGCCCCAGCTCCTCCCTCCACTCCCACAGCTCCTGTAGCCCCGCAGGCCACCGCCGGGCCATCTTATCCACGTCCAGCGATCCCCCCAGTGTCGACTCCTGGCCAGCCTAATGCTGTGGTAATGTCCTCTGAGTAAGACTTTCACTTTTCAGATAAGAAAAAAATAAAAACAATTACTATATATTTTATAAATAATTCTATCAATCCATTTTAGTAATACTTTATACATTTACAAAAAACAATTCTCCAAATGCTTTTCTTGAAGTTTTCCTAGCACAGTCATGTTTGTTTGTACAGCATTAAATTCCAAGGAGGAATTATGGCTTGATTTTAAGTGTACCACAGTGTCCACAGTCCCAGTACCACATGTCACTGCTATGTAATCATGGTATTTATCGCATCTTTTTTTTTTCCTCATGTGTAATAATTGATAGATGACCTTGGTTCCTTTTTGTAGATATGTTTTATTCTTTGACTAGGAGACTTATAGTCTCACTAAGAAGAGCTACATAGACTGATGCTTTTCTTCTTAGTTATGTGCACTGTAACAGCTGTTTTTTGTTTTCAAATTATTCCATTTTTCTTCTCCATGTCTCTTCCCTAATACCTCTCACATCACTTGTACATCCCATCAAAGGGAATGCAAGATAATTGGGTTTGTTTAATAATAAATAGGTAATAATAAATAGGCACTTAAAAATAAAAAGAAATAAAATAAACCTACACTGTTCTACCTACTGGAGAAATACATTTCATTATAGTATTTCAAAAGAATTGAAAACAGTACAGATTTCATATGAAACAAATTTTTAATGTACATTAATGATTTATAACACAAAAATCTTTATGTGTAGGCAGATCTTTCTTTAAAAAGTAGGTTATTTAAATTAGGAGGGTAACCCTTACTTTCAAATTCTAATGCAATGCATAAAGGATTTATTCTATTTGATCAAGCACTTTGCTAATGTAAGAGATTATTTTCTTAAAAAAAATCAGCTATATCATTGGCTACTTTGTATTATCCTTAGCTGATTATAGTCTTCTCCCAAAGTGAAGTGAAGGAGAATGAAAGAACTAAATGAAATTTAAAGTCTATTGTATTTTTATGAGAGAGGGTCAGGGAATAGAATGGAAAAGGCTTCTGTAAAATTGCAGGAAGTTATTCTTTCAGTCATATTTTATAGTTTGAATTCTTAGGAAATAAGATACTTGTGACTTTTTTCAAATTACAAACCAAAGCAGAGTTAATTTGGCACATTATCCATTATATTAAATTATCTTTATACTATTTTTATAAGAATTGTTTATAGTTGACTTGTCTGATTGGGTACTTTGAGTTCTATGAAGTGATGTTTGTAACAAAAGATGCTTGCAGATTTTGTGTGTTTTGTGCGTGTGTGTATACAGAATACATATATGGTATGTGTATAAATGTATATTCACATGTACTCAACACATTTGTGGAGGTAATTAATCATGATTTGGTAGGTTTGTTTTTTTTAATTATCTTAAATATAGTAGCATAAGATGTTCCATTTACAACAGAAACTTGAATTTTAATTGTACACTGGTATCCCAGTTCACCAATGTAATTCATTCCATGAAGATGGCCACACAGTTGTGTTCATCACCCAATGCAGAGTTCACAAACAAAAACAAAATTTTACTAAACACTTCTGTTTGAGAACCAAATTATTAACAAACAAAAGCATTTGTGAACCGAGGTACTGCTGTATATGCTATAGCCAGAGGCTTCTCAGATTTCTTATATTCCCCACTTAATATAAAGAATTTTTTAATAGTACTTTTTGTATATTGATCTTTTAGGTTACAGCCTAGATTTCACCCAGGAAGTTGTTTTATTTGTTTACTTTCTCTATTTGCTTTATGTTTTAATGGATCCATTGCTGTGCTTGTTTTTTGTAGGGCACATTCACCGAAATCCCTGCTAGCAATATTCGAAGAGTTATTGCCAAGAGGTTAACTGAATCTAAAAGTACTATACCTCACGCATATGCCACAACTGACTGTGACCTTGGTGCAGTTTTAAAATTTAGACAAGATCTGGTCAAAGGTTAGTAAAGTTGAGGTTCCTGAACATAGCATGTATGTTAACTCTCATGAAGTCCTTTATTTATAAAATGTACATTGTATAGCTTTTAATTTCAGTTTTATAATCTAATTACACTCAAGGTATGTTTTAATACTAGAGACAGTAATTGATTTTGCTTTCCTATAGGAAATAAATGGGTTTCGTAGTAATAAATGAGTCACAAATGTATTACCTTTATGCAGAATAGGATTTCTATTCTGCTTTAGTTTGATTCCAGAATCTCTTTTGTGATATTTTAATAATTTGCATTCAGTTAACATTCATTCAGCAGGCAAATATTGAGTCCAACTCCGCAACACACTGAGCTTTACGAATAGTTGGCAGTTATTGCTGTTTTAAGCAAAAATAGGCTTAATTTTTTTGTTTAACTTTCTCATGTGTAAATTGTTGTGTAAGGACATATGAATGACTTGCTTAGGCTAAATGGCTGTTGATTTTGAATACTTTGTGATATGATATGTGAACAAAACAGTCCTTAACAGTTTAGCATGTTTGAAATCCAAAAGTGATTTTAGAATGTTTTAGGCTGTAACAATATCTTAGACATTACTCTTTATACAAGTTTTAATTATATAGTTCCTCAAAATGCATTTTCACATTATTAAATTTGTAATGCTCCTCTCAAAAGTCCACATGAAAGACATGTGGACTTTAAGTATGAAGGTTTTATTTTTTATCTTTCCAATCTGTCTTGTGTATCATTTTCTTGCCTTATTGCCCTGGCTAGCACCTTTGGTATAATGATGAATATAAGTCGAACATTGATTTGAGGGAAAACATTCAGTCTTTAACGTTAGTGGTAGGTGTTTATTAGATTCTTCTTTTCAAGTTGAGGAAATTCCCATTCCTAATTTCTCAAGTTTTAAGAATGAATAGATGCTGAATTTTCTCAAATGTTTTTATTCATCTTTTGAGATAATCATTTCTGTTACCGTTTTTTAACATACTAATATCAGTTCAACTTCAAATGTTGAATCAGTTAATCATTAACCTTATCAAATACTGTTTGATTTCATTTCTTAAAATTTTGTTGAAAATCTTTTCCATTATGCATGTGAAAAACACTGGCTGGTTTTTTCTTGATTTTTTTTTTTTTTTTTCCCCTGGACTTACCAGTTCTTTTAAAATTGGTTGGGAAATGTTTTCTCTTTTACTTTTTGGAAGAGTTCTGATAGAATTGATACTATTTCATTTTTAATTGGTTGGTATAATTCACCTAAGAAGTTATCTGGGCCTGGAATTTTTCTTATCATGAAATGTTTAACTACACATTCAGTTATTAAGAAGGTTTTTTTGATTGTGTTTCAGAATCAGATTTTTAGTGTCTTTTAGGAAATGTGTTTATATCATTTATGTGAGCTACCACACTTATTGGCATAAAGTTCACAGTATTACCTTACTATATACTTCTAGCACTTTTATAATCTGAAGTAATACTTCATTTTTCATGTTAGTAATTTGTGTCTTCTCTTTCTTGATCAGTCAGACTAGATGCTTATCTGTTTTATTAATTTCTTCAAAGAATTAGTATTTGGTTTTGTTACCTTTCTCTACTCTTTCTGTGATTTTGTTTTTACCAATTTCTGCCTTTACCTTTGTTATTAAGAATTACTTTTGTAATTTTAAAGGGTATCATTTTACTTTTAATGTGCTTTTAATATGCTTATCTTTAAATAGGTTTCTTACAGGTAGCATACACTGTACCTCTGTACTCACTGCATTTTGATGAGAAAAAACCCTTGTGTCAGTCTCACTGTAACTCAGGAGCGGTGCAGGACCCCACATACTCACTGCTACCATCTCATACTTTTGTGCCTTTTTAAATGTTAATCATGAATCACAAAAAAATTAAGAGTAATACCACAAAGCCTGAAAGACTTATATTTAACCCAGTAAAAGACTAGTATTAGCATGGTAAAATGTGAAAATTCTGCAGAGCTTTCACAAATATTTTTAGGTTTTTTCTGTAATGTGGAAAAATCGTTTAGTACCTGCCAGTTTTGGCATTTATTGTGCGTGCCTGAAGGAATTAGTGACAGGCAGCAAGGTATGACTGTAGTTGGTTCTTGTGTTAGAAAAAGAAAAAATCCAATTCTGCAGTCTGTATTTTTAAAATGTTTAGACCATTCACATTTAATGTAATAGTTGAAAATCTATCATTAATTAATGGTTGTAAGTCCACCTTATTCTTTGATTTATAGTTGTCTCATCTCTTCTTCCTTTTTTCTTCTTTTATATTAGTATTTTTTAATGACTGTTTTATTTTTATTTTATCTCCTCATACCCCACTCTCTTTGTAGTGACACCCTTAGTGTTTGCAGTGTTAGTATTGAATTTACCACAGTTTATCTGCAGCATGCGGAAGCCTTTCAACAGTATCCTTGTATTTCTTCTTGCATTTTTTCATGCTATTGCCACATTATACTTCTTTTTTTGTGGTGTAAACCCAGAGTACATGTTTAATGTTTGTGCTTTAGCAAATCAACTATCTTTTAAAGAGTTTTTAAATGAGGGGGAAAGTCTTGTTATTCATTATTTCTGTTACTCATTATTTTTTATATAGCTCTAAGGTGCTTTCTGCTATCATTGTTACTAAAGAGTTACTTTAATGTTTCTTGTAGTGCATTTTGCTTGGCAAATTTTGTTTGCAGAATTCTATTTTTCCTTTACTTTTTATATAGCTCTAAGGTGCTTTCTACTATCATTCTTACTAAAGAATTACTTTAATGTTTCTTGTAGTGCATTTTGCTTGAAATTTTGTTTGCAGAATTCTATTTTTCCTTTACTTTTTATATAGCTCTAAGGTGCTTTCTACTATCATTCTTACTAAAGAATTACTTTAATGTTTCTTGTAGTGCAGTTTGCTTGGCAAATTTTGTTTGCAGAATTCTATTTTTCCTTTACTTTTTTTCCCACCTTTAAAATTTTAATTGTGGTACAGTGTACATAATATAAAATTTACCATTTCAAGTGTACGGTTAGTTCCATAGCATTAAGTACATTCATATTCTCGTGTAACCTTCATCACCATTCTTCATAGAACACTTTTCATCTTGTAAAACTGAAATGCCATCTGTGAAATAACACTCCCCATTCTTCTTTCCCTTCTGCCCCTGACAACCACCATGTACTTTCTGCTCATCCAAATTTGGCTACTATAAGTACCTCATATGGGTGGACTCATGTAGTACATGTCCAGTAATGGCTTCTTATTTCACTTAATATAATGTCTTCAAGGTTCATTCATATTGAAATAATTTGTGTCAGAATAGCCTTTTTAGCACTGAAAAATATTTCATTGTGTGTGTGTGTGTGTGTGTGTGAGTATATAGGTCCTATTTTGTTCATCTACTCATCAGCTCATACTTGAGTTGCTTCCACGTGTTTGATATTGTAAATGATACTGCTAGGAACATCAATGTACAAATCTCTTGTTGTGTCTTTGCTTTTAAGTTTTTGGGAGATAGCTCCAGAAGCAGAATTGCTGAATAATCTGGTAATTCTAGTTTGAATTTTTGAGGAACCACCAGTAAGGTGCACCATTTTGAATTCCCCCCGACAGTGTATAGAGGTTCTGATTTCTTCATATCCTCAAAAATACTTGCTCTTTTCTTTTCTTTTCTTTTTTTTTCTTTTTTCTTTCTTTGTTTTTTCTTTTCTTTTCCTTTTTCTTTTGGATGTGTCGCCTTCATTTTTGAAATATAATTCTGCTAGGTGTACAATTTTGAGTTAATAGTTTTTTGAGTCAGTGTTTTTAGATAAGAATACAATTATATTATCTTCTGATTTACAAAATATCTGCAGCCATTCTTAATCTTTGTTCCCTGTGTACATCTTTACCCACCCCCAAATTTGAGTGGCTTGAAGATTTTCTCTATTAGCAATTTGACTATTATCTACTAGGCTTTTTTTCCTCCCCCATTGTAGTTACCCTGCTTGTATTTCTCTTGGTTTTTTCTATTTGTGGTTTATTGTCTTTCATAAATTTTGGAAAAATTCTCAGCATTATTAACAGTATCATCTGTTTTATGTACTTTCTTCTTCAGACTTTAATTATGTTATTCTGAATTATACAAAAGGTACTGGTTTGTTTGTTGGTTTGTCTTGGTACACTTGTTTTTCCCTCTCTTTGAATTTGAGTTTGGATAGTTTTTATTGATGTTGTTTAAAACTGAGATTCTTTCTCTGCAGTGTTTAGGCTGCAAAAGTTCACAAAAATATCTGTGATAGTATGTATTTCCCCTCTGTAGATCTATTTGAGCGTTTTTCATAGTTTTATTCTCTGGCAACAGTCCTCATCTGTTGAGGCATATTCCTACTCTGTCCTCCCCACTCGCCATTTTCCAACAGCAGGTAATTTTTTTCCTGTGTCGGTCTCTCCTCAGAAAAGATTATCTCCCTCCAACATTCAGCTCATCTGTTTGCTTTGTAACTCAGCCTGCTAATGGGCTCAAGAAAGGTTGTGATTTTACAGTTTGTCTCGCTTTTTCTCTCAACTTGTTAGGATAGGAACAGCAGGCTTGGGCTGTAGGTTTGGAAGTCATCAACTGATAGGTAATTGTGGGTCTTCTATCTGTGTACTTATGGATGGGGGTAAAATGAAAAGAGGAGCTGAGAGAGCTATGTGGGGTAAGCAGAATGTGTTTATAAAATTTGCTCACCTGTTTGAATTTGGGCAGATCAATTATTTTATATATAGCTATTGTTGCTGGGAGTTTGGCTCAGTGGCTTAACCACCTGTCTGGCAGGTGGGAGGTTGTGAGTTCAATCCCTGGTGCCGGAAAAAAAATATATATATATCTATATATAGATATAGATATAGATATACACACTGCCTGGCATGGTGGTGCAACCCTGAAGTCCCAGCACTTGGGAGGCTGAGGCAGGAAGATTGCTTCAAATTTCAGGGCAGTCTGAGCTACAGAGTGAGTTTAATAGCAGTCTAAACTACATAGTGAGACCTTGTCTCAAAAAAAAAAAAAGTACACAAATATATATATAGCTATTGTGAGAATTCTCTGAATACTGGAAATCCATTTATACTTCTGTTCCCAAAAGGGTATTAAGCACATAAACTAGAATATTCATGTATTTCTGGATATCTAAATTAGAAGAACTATGATAGTATGTAGCCAGCGTATATGTGATAGTTTGGCAGTAGTTAAGGTTATGACAGGCAGTTCATCTAATCTCCAACATACTTTTGAAATGAGCTATACTTCATGTAAAATATGGTGATACTTTAATAACAGGATATGTGCTTCTTGCCACGTACAATTGACTGGATGTTGATCTTAAGTCTTTTCTATAAGCTCTTGTGAGAAAGAATCAAGTATTCCAAACACCCCCATACCCATTGGCAAAAGAAAAAGGATAAATCAAGTTATGGTCAGCTCTGTGGGGAAGATGGGGGCCCTAGATTTATCTTAAAATCATTATGCTAGAAGGAAATTGACTCAAATGGATTTGCCATAAATCTAGACAGAGAACTTCATTTTATTCATTGCACTAGGACCTATGCCAGCATTGCTTCATCTTTGGCATTTGCTGTATCCTGTCATCTTGCTTTAAAAAGCAAGTTTCTTCTTTTATGCAGTGGTCATCTCTGTGTTGGTCACCATTAGTAAAAAGAAATTTTTGAATACTCACTATAAATATATCTGTATGTAATTGTTTAAAGTACTTACATGTACCATTCTTCAAATCAGTTTCCTGAAGCATGCACAGGATAAGGGGATTTGAAGACAATGAGAAAAAAAAGAAAAACGTATCTTGTAGACTTCCTGGCAGTACACAACATAGAGACCATTTATGTTTTTAGAGACAGAGTTGTCAGTTATTTTGGTTATTTTCTTTCTGTTTATAGTTGTTATATCCTTTAAATTCTCATGTATGGTATCTGAGTACTTTTTAAAAATTGTAATCAAGACTCAGAAATGATTTTTATGTTTGTCTGGTGCTTAGAATTGAATCCAGGATTTTGCACATATTAAGCATGTTCTTTCTCACTAGGCTACACCCTCCTGCTAGTCCTTAAAATGAACCTTTATTATTAGTACTGATTTTAATGTACTCATTTTCTTTCAGATGACCTTAAAGTGTCAGTAAATGATTTTATCATCAAAGCTGCAGCTGTTACTCTTAGGGTAAGTGCCAAACACCAGATACTTTGGGCTTCTAAAAGTTTCATGTCTTGGGATTTTTATAATAAATGAAACTCTTATTTTTAAATTATAAAACTTTTATAATTTTGTTTAAAATATCCTGTCATTTAGTCTTACTGCCTTGTTTTACAGATGAAGAAACTGAGATTCAAAGGGCTCCCAAATGAACCATAACAATATAAAGACTACTCAACAAATACTAATTGATCCCTTATGCTAATATGTAGTAGAGATACAGAAGCAAGCAAGAACCTACCCAGTTTTTACTTTTTTTGGGTTTATATTTTAGTTAGAGGAAACAAATGTGTCAGATGATAAAGGTGCTGAGGAGAAAAAGACAGCAGAATAAGGGGCTATTCTAGTTACTTTCTCATTGCTGAGACAAAATACCCAGCACCCAAAGTTCAAGGAGAAAAAATTTATTCCAGCTCACAGTTTGTGGAGGTTTCAGTGTGAAATTGGCTGGTTCCACAGCAGGATGGCGTGGCAGAGGGGCATTGCCGTGGAGAACAGTCCATGGCAGAGCAGACAGGAAACAAGGTAGTGATACAGCAAAGCAACAGCAGCAGTCTCCCTTTCACTTTCATCCCATTCAGGCTACAAGAATTTTGGGTGGTTCCACCCATACCCATGGTGGACGTTCCCATTATCAACACTCAGAACTATGCTAACTCTAATCAGTGGCATAATTTAGCTATCACACACCCTTAGTCCATCTTCACATACCCTTGATTAGCCAGTTTGAAAAAGTCCCACCAATGAGAACACGAGACTTTGGGAGAACAGCCAGCTACAGGCCATAACAAGGCCCAAAATAATTAGGGGTGCTGTTTTCAAAAGTTAAGGAAGGTTTCTTTGACAGGTGATGATAGAGACAGACTGAAAGAAAATGAGTCGAATAGATATTTGATAGAAGAACATCCTAGACAGAGGGATCAGCAAACACAGAGGCTGTGAGAGGTGTATCACGTTACCCAGAGACAGAGCACTGAGGGTGTAAAATGCATAGAGTGGCCAGGTGTGGTGGTACATGCCTTTAATCCCAGCACTCGGGAGGCTGAGGTAGGAGGAGTGTTGTGAGTTAGAGACTGGTTTGGGATACAACGAGAGCAAGGCCGACCTGAGCTACATAGTGTGACCCTGTCTCAAAAAAAATAGGGCCGTGAGTTTGACTCAGTGACTTAAGCGCCTCCTGGGCAGGCGCAAGGTGGTGAGTTCAAGCCCCAGTACCACCACCACAAAAAAAAAAAAAAAAAAAAAAAATGCATAAAATGGAGTAAGGTCAGGAAATGAGTTGTTTTTGTTTTTGTTTTTGTTTTAAAGAGAACTGAAAAGAGGATTTAAAGGGGGACAAGTCCATGAGGTCCTGTTGGCCATGGTGATAAATGACCCAGGAAGTCTTCTAGACAGTTTTGAGCAAAGGATTCTAATGTGGTCTGATTTACTTTCGAAAGAAATGAAAGAGACTGCTCTGATGGCTATGTGGAGAGGCCAGGGTGAAAGCAAGAGCTCTCCTAGGAGGCTGCAGAAGGTGACCATGGCTCTGACCATGGGGTTAGTAGTGGTGGTTTTAGTTACACTTGAGGCACACACAGCAAGTCGGGCTGACTGATGGATTTGGTGTGGCCATTCAAGAAAAAAGAATATGGATTTGGGCCTAGGCAGGGAGAAGAATGAAGTTTTCCACTTACTGAGATTTGGAAAACTGAGAGAAGGAATAGCTTTAAGGAGGGGAATCTTGAGTTCGGTATTGGACATGTTGAATTTGAGGAGCCTAATAGGTTCCCAGTGCAGATAGCAGGAAGACAGGTAAAGTGGAGCTATCAGGTAGGAGATGTAAATTTGTAGCTTAGATTTCCTGCCTTCCCATTCCTGCCCTCTTTCTCTGATGAGCCTGTTTTCAGGATTGCTACCGTGGATTTACAGTATGGTTATAATGAATTCATTTTTATTTCTCAAAAAACAAAAGGAAAGCTTGAAAGCCATGTCATTTCAATATGTATCTTTGTATGATTTCTCTTGGCCAAATGTTTTGAATGATTTAATGATTTTCTAATTGTGAATCATTCTTTCATTCCTTAAATGAATCTCTAAAGGTCATTAGCTATATTGCATTGTAAAATTTGTATTAGAAACCATAAGTAATTATAATTTAAATTTCATGTTAGCCAGCCCTTTTTTTAATTTTAAAACTACCTTATTAAATACGTTTCAGTTCTTGTTTTTTCCTTTATCTGTGCATATTTCAATTACATATAAGGATTTTTATTTCTTAAAAGTTTTGTGAATTTACCAGTGGAGTATCTGAACCAAGACTCATAATTATCGATCTATTTAATTTTCAACTTTCTCTTAATTATGGAAGCTTTTATTTGCCAAGAAAAATCACCTGTTTTGTATAGATTCCCAAACTTACTAACCTAAAATATTTAAATTTATTTTTTATAATTCTTTTAGTGTTATCATTGTCTCAAATTATTCTAAACTCTGGCTTGCTTTTCATTGCATATTTGTGTTCTCAGTTTATTTATGTATTTCTTCAGGTTTATTTTGGTTAGAAATATTTGGTCAGAAAACCTGAATATATAGTCTATTTAAATTCTTTTTATGAATAAGGTTTATATGATGTTTTCCTTGAAATACAGCTTAGACCATGTCTCATAGGTTTCTAATACATTTCTGATTAAATTATTTGGATTATTTTGTCAGATATTCTTCATTTGTGAATATTTTTGGATTTGGTTCTGTCCATTATTTTTGTTTTACTTAACTGTTCTTTATTAAGAATTGAAAATCTTTTGAGGCTTTGGGGCTTCTTTTTTTTTTATTCTTTCAAAGTTTTGGCATTGTTGAGTGAATGATCTGAGTCTCAAAAGATGAAGAAATCTAAAGAGCAATTGAGATTGATGTGAAGGTAGTCCCTGGGCGGGACAGTGAGTGGCTGGTATAAAGTGGCAAATTCATTTTTGGGGAGTGGTCACAAGTAAAATTAAATATGTAGAGTGGGATCAAGTTGTGCACTGCCATGTTTCAATGATGTAATGGGAGGCTTTGATCTTATTTTGTAGAAAGCAAAGAATTTTTGAGGTGCAAAATTAGTTTTTTTAATTTCTATTTTCAGCACTATTTTGTCCTATGATATCTGGCAACATCAGTACATTTAATAATTTCTTCCATTCTTTTCATCCTTTGATATAGTTGTTTGTATGTTAAATGCATATGTGTTCATATATATTATAGTGTGCTATATTTGAAGCTTAGAAAAATATTTTTAAACAAGGGAGTCAGTGAGGGCTTCTTAATATGTATTCCAAAGTTGTGCTTTAAGTCAGGCTTCCTTCATGCCAAAGGAATGTGATTGAATATCGTTACCCTTTTCTGCTCCCTCTTCCCCTTGAGGTCCTATCTGTCATCATATGAGTCAGGACGTATAACAAACATTAACTGTCTTCTGCCTGTTTGGTTTAATAAAAGAAGGCTTTTTTTATAACCATAGTTTCCTCAAGCTTGCTTCAAAAAAAGAAAAAACACATTAGTTTTAATTATCCTTCCCAAACATAAATAATGCAGATCCAAACCATTCTTTCAAACCAATTTTCTTTCCTTCTGTTCAACTATATTCAGTTTAGAAGATGCATAATGATATAAATTGTTTTCCTATAATCACCTTGGTCTAAAGCTGCTGTTTTAGTAACATTTGTTCTCTGTTTTCAGCAAATGCCAAGTGTTAATGTAATCTGGGATGGAGAGGGCCCAAAGCAAATGCCCTCTGTTGACATTTCAGTGGCTGTGGCAATAGATAAAGGTTTAATCACACCAATCATAAAAGATGCTGCTGCTAAAGGTGTGCAGGAGATTGCTGATTCTGTAAAGGTATGTCTTAAGAAATACTATGTTTTCAAAATGTTAGGATGAATTTTCTAATTACTTTCTGATAAAGTCTTGACATGGTCTGGCCACACTCTGCGTGTGTGTGTGTGTGTGTGTGTGTGTGTGTGTGTGATTTTATTACAAGTGATTCTCACCTGTGTATATAGACTTTTATGTTTTTACGCAGGTATGACTCATTCTAAGAAAAATTTTTTTCTTTTTTTTCTAAGACAATTTAATACTCAAAAAATTTAGAAATAGAAACTTACTTTGTAGAGTCCAGAATTTATTCCTAAAGATGCTGTTTGAGGTACATTTTAAAATTGAGGTAAAACTGAAACTATTTCCACGAAAGTGGTAATAGCTAGACCTCAGGGTCACATTCTTAGGAAAGTTTATTGTATTTATCTTCTCTCTAGCATTGAGACCACTGAAAGTAGTTAATATTCCAGAGTTTTGCCTGGTACTTTATTCTTTCTTGGAAAGTGATTACTGTAGCTCACATATGAAGGAATCTGATACACCAAAAAATGCCACATTGGATAAGCAGAAACACAGGCACTCAGTCAGCTTTGACAACTGAGGTCATTTCCATTATTTCTGGGTGGAAGTATCACAGGTCTTGAAGTGTTTCTACTGAAAATTTCAAATTTATTTTAATGATTATTTTCAAGGACCTATGTATGTTTAGTGGTAGAAAAAGTACAAGGTGGATAAAAGGAAAAAGATAAAATTTCTTTGGCAACCTGGCATATGTGTAGACCTGCTTGCCCAAAATAAATAAATGAAGGTAAGTTAACCTTTT
Organism: Dasyprocta punctata; assembly: GCA_004363535.1. Lineage (NCBI taxonomy): Eukaryota > Metazoa > Chordata > Mammalia > Rodentia > Dasyproctidae > Dasyprocta > Dasyprocta punctata. The sequence goes on along the minus strand of RJWM01003661.1, from coordinate 23,310 downwards.
TAAAACACATACCCATAAACAGTGACCTTACTTGGAATTTATAGTGAGATACAACTGAAGAGCAGCTTACCAGAATTGACATTTTTAGATTGTTCTTGATTCTTTGAAAAGATTTGCAGGGTATGTTTTATAGATAAAAATGCAACTGTTTTTCTTAATTGGAAGGTGGTATTAACTTGGCCAATTCAAAAGTCAAACTAATAGATTGATCGAGCAGATGTGATACAGTATAGACTCCCCTTTGTTCACAGGGGATATACCGCAAGACCTGCAAATAGATGCCTCAAACAGTCCTATTTTTATTGTGTTTTTTCCTATACATATATTATCAGTGATAAAGTTTAACTTGTAAATTAGGCTCGGTAACAGATTAATGTTAATTAATAATAAAGTAGAACAGTTCTAACAATGTACTTTAATAAAATTGGTAGCATCATTACTCTGGTTCTGTGGCATCATTTTTCAGTAAAATGAGGATTACTTGTATACAATTGCTAAGCGACTCATGGGCAGGTAGTGAATGTAGCACAGATACACTGGATGAAGGAATGATTCATGTCCTGGGCAGGGCAGGGCAAGATTTTTTATAGTTCTACTCATAACAACATGAAAGTAAAAACTTACTGTTTGTGTCTAAAATTTTCCATCTAGTGTTTCCACACTGTGATTGACTGGTTACTAAAGCTCGAAAGTGAATACTGGGGCTTGCACATGCCTTTTATTAACTGAGAGTTTTTCAGCAGCACTAATCCACACACTATTTCAATGTTGCTAGGAAGTTCAGCCAAGATTAAGTGTTGAAATAGCTCGTAAAGTGTAAAGTACAAAATGTGAGTTACTGAAATTCAGCTGTAGAGCTAGAATTCTCATGTATGTACTGTATGTGTATTTTTAAAACAGTTAAACCATCATAGGATGGATTGTATGATTCTAGTCATTTTAGATTTGTGCTACTGTAATACGTAATTCTTAAAACAACTGTGTTAGAATTCTTTGCACCCTAAAAGAACCCACATTTAACAAAGAGGGAGTCTCAGCAGTCCCCCAACTGGGCCTCATAGCAATGGGAAGATAGTCATAGCCTTTGGAATGTAACTGTCTCTGGCAGCTCTTGAGCATCCGCCTTTCTTATCAGGTTGAACTCCCAGCATCTCAGGGTTTGCTAAGCTCTGACTCCTCTGTGCTTCTCATGCTGCCTGCTTCTCTCTCATTCTGCTGTCCAAGATCGATCGTCTGATATGCCAAGCACTGTGCTAATGCTTCACTTAATCCTGTTAGCCAAGGTGATGTAGTGGTAGAAGGCAAGATTTATTTAAACCTAAGCAGTTTGAGTCTAGATCTCATAATTAATCACCTCTGTGTCATACCACCTCTGTTCTTTTTTCTACTACCCGCTTGTGCATCTTTTCTATCTGCCTCTCTTCCCCTTCTTCCTTTTCCTTCTTCCCTACGCTTCCCACCTCCCCTCCTCCTTTCCCTTTACCTTCTCCGCTTGGCCACTCTTTGCCTTTCTTCTTCTCCTAGATACCAAATGAAGATTTAATTTGGTCTACCACATGCATTCATGTATGAAGTCTCATGTTGGGCACATCTCTTACACAAGCCCACTAGGTCATGTGATACCAAGCATAGTAACCCTTCTGGTTCTAACCATCTTTGTTTTGTTTAGAAGGAATAGAGGAGCAGGGAGGCACATTGAGGCTTTTGAGGAGAAGCACATGCCTTGGTGGCATATTGAGTGGAGTACTTAGTTGTCTGGTTTAAAAGGGAGAGCCATGGGGTGTGTGGGGGGACATATGGATCTGGTTTTCTGCAGAATTAGTTTCTTGCTAAAATAGCTTAGGCAGTGTAAATGTGACTTATTTTTAAATACCCTAAATTTGGGTGGTTTTTCTCTTATTTTAGGTGTGACTTAGAAACTATGACATTTTAGATATTCACAGAATAATTTTCATTTAGTGGCTGCAGATTATCGAGCATTTAAAAATATTTACACATCAGTCAGAAACTTGTGGTATGTATCCTTCATATCCAGTACAGATTTTGGCTCAGTTCAAATCAAACAAGATTGTATTATAACCTCTTACTGTGTAGAAAACAGCATCCAGCTGGGTGTCCAACTGTAGCTGTAGGTCTTTCAGTCATAAATGTACTTACCATCCAGTGTCTTTATGATGTGTTTTGACACCCTGCTCCCTAGAAAAAATGGTAGACAAGAAATAGTCCATTTTTGGAAGAATGTCGTTTTTATAGAGTGAATCTTGCTGCTATTTCTAAATCAAGCTTTGTAGTATGGCTTGTTAAAAAATGTAGTGTTTATATAGTCAAACAGACAAACTTCAGAATTGTTTGAATTCTAGAAATAAAACCCACTTCAGACCAGATAGAATAATATAGCTAATTCACATATAGATATAGTATTGGGCTCAGGGATGTGGCTCAGTGAAAGATTGCTTTTGCCTACCACATATGAGGCCTTAGACTTGATCCCCAGCATGGCAAAATAAAAAGCCTTGTCTCCTACAAATATAGTATTTGTTAGTCTAATAATCTTGTTTAAAGAATCTTAAGGATTTTTGTATAATTAATAATTGTAACACTAATAACCTTAACAGTTGCAGCTGGTATACTATGGGCTAGCTTTTGTTATAGGCTATATTAACTCTTTTCAATCCTCTTTAAAGTCGTCCTGTTGAGTACAAAATAATAATTCTGGTATCATGTTGGTAAAGGAATTAATAAGGAAAAAGAAAGTTAAGTAATTTGCTCACAGTTTGTTGAGGTGTAAGACCTGTTAAGTGATGGAGCCAGTGTTTGAGCCTAGTTATAGTAATTCAATTGTAGACTTGAGTCTGCATTGCAACCACTAGGCTTTGCTGCTTTTCATATAGTAACTATAAAATCATATTTGAATGTAGTGGTGGGATATTCTAAAACCAGTAGTGTAGGGCCAGGGATATAGCTCAGTGTCACAGTGCCAGACTGGCAAGTGTGAGGTCATGAGTTTGATTCCAGGTACCAAAAAAAAAAAAAATCAGATAACAAAACCAATGGCATTTCCTCTCAAAAATATTTGGGAAGCAGATCCCAGATTTCAAGAAATGAACAAGTCGAGAATAGCTGAACAAGGACAATTAGACCAAATGCACTGTAGTCAGTTGATTCACTACATCAAACAAAAGGAAAACAAGTATTGGTATCTTGTAAAACAGTCTTGTGATCGGGAATATGAGATCCATGACAGAAAGAAAAAGTGGTAAAAAAGAAGAGACGTGAATTATGGAGTCATCTGTAAAGAAGCATGAAGATTCGAGCAACAGTGTGAGATCGTGGCCGCAGCAGCAGGCCTTGGGCAAGGGCACCTGCAGTGGAGAGAGGGAGGCAGGAGCAGCTTTCGCAGGGCCTGGAGAACGGGGACTCTCAAGCTCTGGACTCTTGGTAGCAATGCGTAGCTTAGTTTCCTAATATTCTATCTCATTACTCTGATTTATTTTCATTCAATGAAAGTGTATCAGTCTTTGAAATTACCTTGTTTATTTGTCAGCCCTTCAGTGTTCCCTACTGTCAGGGGTTGATTGTCTTGTTCATTACTGTATATCCAGTTCTACAAGACTGCCTGGAATATGATAGTTGCTTGGTGAATTTATTTGTTCAATAAAATTGGTTTCGTTGGTAATTTTTCAAGGGTTTGGGGATCCCTGCAAAACCATCTAATAGACTCCTAGTGCAGAACATGTTACTGTGTATTTACTTCTTGACCCTCAGTAATCCAAAGGATGTCAGTGCATGGGGTTAAAGGCATGCCCCAGGCAAGTTCAAGTGTATTTTCTTTGAATTCAGCATTACCCTAACAATCCCCAGTTCCCATGCTATGCTTGATTCTTCATTAATTATAATGACTTTAAAGGTAGAGGAAAATTTGCCTCTTAAGTACCCAGTAAAATTTTGACTGAATTAATGAAGCATGCAAAATAGAATTATTTACTAGGCATCCTCTTACATCCATTTAGCTGGATGTTTAAGGTAATAAGTACAGTACTTTCATTTTAAGTTCAAGATACCAGAAGATACCAGTGAGAATTATGAATTTTCAGAACCAGTGATCCTCCTCAAATTTTATACTTATTCTAATTGTCTATTAGAGTTGATTGGTAGGAATATCCTGAAAATGTCTTGAGAGTCTACAGAGATTTATTTAAATTATAGTATGTATAATTGAAACTAGTTCTTAAAATGAATTGTTTTTTATTTGTTCAAACCTGGTAGCTTATCAGGCTGTGTTGATGTGCTTTTTTAAAAAAAATGTCTTGCAGACATCATGGTATGTATCTGTCCCAATCATATGTGCAATTATGTGCTTAAGGCAGAAAATGAATTTGTAGGTTGTTCTATTTCTGATACTCCAAAGAATATCCAAGTCACAAGTCATCTCTTCACTTAAAATTCAAATAGTTTTCAGGCTATATCCAAATAACGTAAATCCGTAATTATTTCAGCTGGCAGTTAGTCTCAGTAATGCGTTGAGATCAATTTTAAATTTAGTTTTAAAGATTTTTAAGTCATCTGTGGTTTAATATTAAATAGCTATTAACTGTGATTGTAATAGTGTCTGCTTTGCTGTGTAATACAAAATATTCAGTAAGCCTCAGATTTAATCTACCCAAGTGACAGTGACTTCACTTTTTCCTACCCTTCCCTCACAAGTTAATTTATCATTAATTTTTAATATACAATGACTCAACCTCTGTCCTCTTACTTTGAAGCATTCCAAAGTAAAGATGAACAGAAGTGTGGTTAACTGCAAGGGCAACCAAGAGGACAATTTACTTTTCTTACTGCCACTCCCAGTGTCATCTGTCTTCCCCCTGTACACTTTTTAGAAGTCAGTGTTAAAAGATGATATGAAGCTAGTTCACTCTTATATTCCTAGTGGCAGGATGAATTGCACTGGTTCACTCAGAAAATGTTGCAGCTGTGGATCAATAACATGAAAGTGGCTGGGACACTGTAGGACACTGTAATTTCATGTCTCAAAATGTATTTGAAATAAATCAGAAGAAACCAGGGAACCAAATGATAACACTGGGGGAATGACTAAGGAAATTACGGCAGCTGTGGTCTTCTAGAATGGTCTTTTCTTTTTTTCTTTTTCTTTTTTTTTGTAGGGGTGGGGGTGTTGGACATTGAGCCCAGGACCTTTGCACTGAGCTACATCCCCACCCCGCCACCTTTAAATTTTTTTTTTCAAATTTTGCGACAGGATCTCACTGAATTGCCCAAGGGCACATTTGTGATCTGCCTGCCTCAACTGCATAAAAAGCTGGAATTGCAGGTGTTCAACAGCACACATGGCAAGTTCTTTAAAATGTTAAGCAAACATTAAAAATCATCTGTGAATACTAACAATGCATACAGTATTGAGAAGTGAAATACAACATTCTGTTTTTTTCTGTACCATTGTTGCATATACTGCAGAAAAAGGAGACACTGAATGACTAAAATTCATATATTGGTTGTGAAATTGTGGGTATGTCTCTCTGGTTGCCATTGGATTATTTATTTAAAACCTAATAGATTGACAACAGTGACTTGTAATATTTTTGCTTTATGAGAAAAAAAAACCTTATAAGCAAAATAGACAATTGTATTTTGTATGTATAGAAAAGAGAGAAGCATTCTGCATAGTATCGGTACATAGGGTGAATCCAATATTTGAAAAAAATTTAAGGAGCTTAGATTGACTTAAGCTTCTTAGGTTAACTGCATTTTAATTTGTTAGAATTTTACAAGAGAAAATTTATGTATATATAATCACCTTAAAAACTCAAATTAAAACAAATCAGGGAACAGATACTTCAAGTGACATAATCAACTGTGTAATCTATTTTTTGTTGTTATGCTCTTTTTGTATTTTTCTCAGACTCTATCACAGAAAGCAAGAGATGGAAAATTGTTACCTGAGGAATACCAAGGAGGATCCTTTAGGTAAAATTTAAATTCATTATTATCATTAGCATCTAACAGATAGTTATAAGATGTGTTAAACTCATGTCAACATGTTCTATTTATTTATCCAAAGCATTTTTTAGGTTTAAGCTAAATATCACATGCCTTATTTATCTAATAGAATATATGAAAATATTCTTCAGACTAGTAAGATTTTCACATCAAAGCTACAGGGATGCATTAGTGTTGAAATAAACACTCTTTTGAATGGACATTGACTAGCATGGAATGACATGTGCATTCTTAAACTTTATTTTTAAAGTAAATTCATGATCAGAGAAAAATCTAGAATGTTATGAGTATCCCAGAACCTTCCTTTTCTCCTTTGTAATCATTACCCACTCCCCAAAGGAAACCACTATCTGAAAATGATTATAGGTTTGTTTTGCTGGTTTGGGTTTTTATGTAAATACTACGAGTTCTTTATTGTCACATTTATTTTTCTTATCGCTAATGTGTGATTCACCATTTTTCTATGCGAAGCAGATGTTTATCCATTGTTTTAGTGTGTGGTTTTTTGTTATGTAATTGTCCCCTACTGATTCTACACTTGTGAACATTTCTGTTGTTTGCAGGTTGTTGCTATTATAAATAATAGTGCTGTGGACATTCTTGCTAGTGTCTTATAGTGAAAATATATATATTATATATATATATATATAATATATATTTCTGTATAGAGCTAAAAGCAGAATTCCTGGATTAAAAACTTTAATAGACATTATAAAACAATTTTCTAGAGGGTTATACAATTTTATACTTTCATCTGCTGTGCATGAGAATTCCTAGAGCTCCACATTCTTGCCAACATTTTAATGTTAGGTTTTAAATTTTAACAATTCTTGGAATGTATATTTGTACTCTTCATGATCAACGAAATGCAGCTTAATAGGTAGGACACCATAACCTACACCCAGTGCCCACAACTTAAAGGAGGAAAGGTTTATTTGCTCACATTTTAGAAATTTCAGTCCTTGCAGAGTCAGTGGCACAGTGGAAGGACCTGGGCAGAGCAGAGCTGCTCACTTGGTGGTGTCCAAGAAGCAGTGACCAAGAGGTGGAGCCAGGAAGGAGATGCATCCTTCCAGGTCACACCCACAGTGACCTGCCTCTTCCAGACAGGCCCCACCTCCCAACACCAAGCCGCTGAACCCCCACCCCACCCCATAATCCCATCACCTTCCATAAGCCCCCCCCCACTTTGAGTGCATGAGGCTTTCGGGGGGCATCCAGATATAAACCATAGCAACAGGCTATGTATTACTACAGATACCTCTACTCTGGCTTTCTATTGACTCTGATGGTGATGTGATGTTTTTTAATGAACAAAAGTTCTGAATTTTAATGAATTCCTATTTATCACTTTTATCACTGTTTTTCTTTATAGTTGGTGTGACATGTTTTCTGTTAGGTATTTTTGCCTGTTCAGTAGTCATGAAGTTATTTTTGCCTTCAGAGAACATAATTTATTTTTTACATGTAGGTTGCACTTGGGCTGAAGTTGGATTTTTAAATGATGTAAAGTAGAAGGACACCCCCATGTGGATATTAATGTACCAGTTACTGAAAAGATTTCTCTATTGAGAAAATGACCATATGTGTCTGGGTCAGTTTCTGTATTCTGTCTTCTTCCATTAACCTCTTTGTCTCTCCTTTGTTCAGTTAACACCAAGCTATCACTTTTGATACCTGGTAAGGAAATTATTCCAACTTCGTTCACTCAAGATAGTCATTCCTGGCTCTTCATGCTCAAAACACCAAATAAAATTTACAATTAATATGTTGTTTTACATATACACTCACTCTCTCTATATATATATATGTATATATATGTAAGTATGTATATACCTCTTGCAGGGATTTTGATTGGATTTGCATTGTCATTGGGCAAGTTTAAGGAAAATTCACTTTTTACAATATTGAATCTTAATGAGTCTGATTTCTTTTGGTTATATTTTGCAATTTTCTATGTAGAGGTCATGTATTTTCATTAAATTTATTCCTTCGTATTTGTTTTTTGATACTATTGTAAATGGTATGTTTTAAAATTTCATTGATAATTTAATAACTTCTGTGTCACTACAATTATATTGACTTTTTGTTCAGTGACTGAAGTTCACATATTAACCTTATTAGTGTATCTGGACAGTTGTAGATTGTCTATATACACAACCAGTTCATCCGCGAATAGTAGCAATTTTCCTTTTTCTAGTACTTAATACTTTACATTTCTTTTTCTTGACATCTCACTGCCTAGGACCTCCAGTTTAGTGCTGAGTATTTAATAGTAGATATATTTGTGTGTGTGTGTGTTGATACATATTCTTTTATCTTCAAATACCTTGGAAGAAGGTTTTGTAGTGCAGCAACATTTTTAATAAAGTGAAAACACATGCTTCCGGGAAAACATGCTTTGATCTAGGACATGCCGCCTTCAGACCTGTTTTTTCCCTCCAGTATTTCCAACTTGGGGATGTTCGGCATCGACGAATTCACTGCAGTGATCAACCCTCCTCACGCCTGCATTTTGGCTGTGGGGAGATTCCGCCCTGTGCTGAAACTCGCTGAAGATGAAGAGGGGAACCCCAGACTGCAGCAGCGCCAGCTCATCACAGTCACGATGTCAAGTGACAGCCGAGTGGTCGATGACGAACTGGCTACCAAGTTTCTTCAAAGTTTTAAAGCAAACCTAGAAAACCCTGTCCGACTTGTTTAGTTCTCAGAGACCTGAAGTTAATTGAATAGTTGTTACCAAGAAACACACTATAGTAAAACAGTTGAGTATTTAAATATGAAGTGGATGAAATGTTTATTTATTTAAAGTGAAAGCATTGACTCAGATTGCCTTCATTTTCAATTTGGGTTTATTGTAGAAATAAATGTTGATAAATTGTAATTAATAAAACATTTGGTTAGATCCATTTTTAACCTCTGGTGCTGTACAAAAGGTCTATTAAACTAGATGTAAATCAAATTATATATTTGACTCACTTGAGCATTTTAGAATATTTGAGAATATATTATAAAATCAAATCATTGATAGAACTCTACCTTGATTGCGTTAAAGGTAGAAGTGGTCTTCAAAGATACGCCTGTAAGTTAGTAAGACCTCGTTTTTACAAGCATTGCTCTAGCTATACTTGAACAACTTAATACTACAGAAGTTTATTCTGGGTAATAGTGACTAAGGATTCCATTGTATTGGGGGTTATAGCAACATTATTACATTTTTATGTATATAAAGCCATATGTGTTCTAGCCATGTAAGTTTCTATTAGTCTTTATTTTTCACTTACATAACACTGTGAACTTCCAGAGAAAAATGTAAGAAGAAATAAAAATGAAGAAAGAGACCAAAAAAGTTGCTTGGTTCAGTGAAAACCTGTGGTTAAAATACCAAAACCTTCAGAAGTAAACTGACCTTCATGCTGAGTTGAAATATATTTTAAGTTGTTGCCCTAACGTGTGAGTGTTGATTTAAACAAAATGTTGTTCCTTGGTACATTTTAATTAAGTTTATATTGTGCAATAAAATGTGAGAAAACAACAATTTCTATTTGACTTTAAATGTTGGCACATAGAAGTTTAGACATTTAAGTACATTAGTAGTTTTTCTGAGATATCTTGAAAGGACTTCTTCAAGAGGAGAGAAGAAGTTTAAAATTAATATGGCAGTAGAAAAGGAACTGATAAGCAGTGTATAACTTTGGAAACAGTAGAAATCTTGTGAAGCAGAACACATGAGAACTGTCCTTTTATTCCATCAGTAATAGGAAAATTTTACTAATTATAAATGTTAGAAGAGCCTCTTACTCTTTGGCACCTCTGCTATACTGGCACTATAACTATATTTAAATTGAATGGTAATGAATGGTAATTTAATTCACCAGTCACAGAAAGGCTTAAGTTAGTATCAGCTGACATAAATCACCAGAAGAAAGACTTTGGTACAAGTTTTATTAGGTATGACATGATGAACTGTAAGCCTTAACAGAAGAGCCTTCTAAAGTAATTAGTGCTCTAATATGTCAGTTGTTAAGAAAATGCTTTCTTCAGTTCCTCAGTTTGAACAAGCTGTTTTAAAAAATAGTCTTTGAAACTTTTGTCATACTGAGTTATATTGAAAGTTGAAACCAAATGCAGTTTTCAGATAAGTTATGATTTCCAAGGTCAGGTTTAACTGAAATTATTTGGATTTTTTTCTTAATTTTTATACCTCAAAAATAGAGCACGCGAGAGCTGTATGTCTTGGTCCGGCGTTGTGTGTTCCACACACTGACATCCGTGTGCAGTAGCGTAAGGGCTGCACAGACCAAAGATGCTTTCATTCTTCAGAAACAGGGCAGCCGGGCTTTCCATATTAACCAGCTGCTTCTCAAGGTTTGACTGCTCAGTTTTTGGTGCAGATACTTTTTCATTTCAACTAAAAGTATTTTCTCTGGTATTTCTCTATTAGTAATTAGGTTTATGAAAGGAAATTATTTCTTTGAAAATAATGATATTGGGCTGGGAATTTAGCTCATGGGCACAGTGCCTGCCTGGCAAGTATAAGGTCCTGAGTTTGCTGGTACCAAAAAAAAAAAAAATAAATAATAATAGTAATAATAATAATGGTATTGCAGAAGACAAGAGTATCACTGACAGGTGGAAGGATTGTGGTATACTTGATCTCAACTGTGTGTGCAGCAGATGCTGCCCACATTATTCTACGTGTTTATAATAGGCAGGTATCACTCTTGAGACACTAGAAAAATGGAAGTTTTTGTAGCTGGTCGTCTTTTTTTCCTATTTAAATAGGAAAAATTACTAAAAGTGTATGAAGACTTTGAAAGAAAAGGATACACACATCACAGTTAATATTTGGGGATGAAAATGTCATTGAATGTTAGAATTTTTAAGTCAGAAGGGTCCTGCTTGTCCCTGGTTGGAATTGAGGTTATCAATTACAGGCATAGTGTGCCTGTTGAGTATGTGTACTAGATGGAAACGATCTATCTGCTGCTTGCCAGACTCTGATTCGAAACACTAAGAAATCTTTATTTACTGTTAAAGATATTTCATATATTGTCAAACAGAACTTCCATTTTTACATTATTCCTTCCCCACCCCTTTTTTTTCTTTTTTCCATTTTGGATTTAATTTCAGCTAAATTGTATAGAGCTGCCACATGGGCATTATGCAAAAAGCAAACACTTTTCTAACCTTTCATTGAAAGATAGGTGGTGCTGTGAGTTAATGCCATGAGAATTGTGGGGTGGGGGGGATAAAATGCCATTGAAATCTTAGTTTTCAAAGAAAATTCGGGCATATTTCACATTGCATCATGATGGCTATCTCAAGTAAAAATAAAGACACAGTGTGGTGCAGATAAGCATTAACCATTAATTTAAGCATGATGTTATTAATGGGAAAGTTTTTGTATTTTTCAGGAAGGAAGGAACAGTGCAGAATTACTTTTTTTAAAGATTAGCCCGACTGTAATATGCGAAGTAAGTTAGAACGGAGATGACGCCTGTCAGCAGGAAACAGTGAAAATGTTTGCTGTGGTAAAAGCTTAACTTGATCAGGAACTGCGGGAGGTCATTATCCTTAAAGAAGAGAGAAAATGAGGAATGTTCCACTTGTTAGGATGCTACAGTGTGTTATAAATATATGGGGCAGGAAGGTCCCAACCCAAAGCAGCAACAGTGACGTCATTTCCCTTTAAAAATATAGTGCTCCTTGGCTGTCATGCACAGATACCAAAAGGGGATGAGACTCTTAAGATTCTGATAAGCTGCATACAGCAAATGGTATATTTTAGGAGACATTTTTATACAAGTGGGAAAAAAGAGCCTTTCAATAATAAAGCAATTTCAAATAGTTCATGAGTTTTAAAATTTTTTCTAGGGCGTCCATTGGTTTCAAGAGAAAAGTCAGATTGGGGGGAAAATATAGTTTATCTAGATTTGTGATTCTGAAAACTATTTAATTGATATTTTCAGGTGATATATAGATACAGTACTTTGAAAATGATTAGTACCCTTTCTTAGTAGCAGTCTTTTGTTTCTTTAATCAAAGAATTTGTTTTCACATTTGTATCACTTCTAACTAGTCCATGTAGCTTTTTTCTTTTTGAGAAAATAGTTTAAACCTTCTAATTGAAAGCCTACTGTAGATGATAAATACAATTAAGAAAGTGTGAGCTTCTATTAAAAGCTGAGAATTGTTAGCAAGATGATTAGTCATGCGTTGCCTTCCATCTAAAATGATGTGTTTTTAAAAATGTCTTAGTTCATGAAATTCTTTATTCTATCACTAAAAGGCCTTTTTAAAAAATAGGGCTATTGTGAACAAATGATACAGCATTAATTATAGCACTTTGTAAAGCATAAAATATATAAACTTAAGATGTTAAAATTTTAATTCCCTAAATTCTTACTGTTTTATGTTTTTTGGTAGCTCAACATGAGTGTTTGATAAGGAATAGTATTTTTCAGGAAACTACAGGATGGAACTTACTAAATTATCCTTTTCAATAGAATTACTTACTAGTCAGTGCCTACTTTGTAAGTACACACACAAAGTTTGATACTTACTATCAACATTATTTTAACCCTGGTTCCCACTTTATAAATTGTACTGCTCTTGGCAAAAGGCTTATTTCTGTGCTTCAGTGTTCTTATGAAGAAACAAAGAAAAATTAATCATTGTAGTGGTTATTTAACTTAATTTCTCAGTTCTATGTGGGAGGTTTATTGTGCTTTGCAATGGTACAGTCCTGCATAGAATCTCTGATATGCCTGCAGACTCAGGTATCACATAAACTGACCAAAGCTGAGAAGGGCCACTGCTGGGATTTAAGCACACGTCTGTTTGGCTCAGAAGGCCAAGCTCATGGTGTTGTAATGTATGGTTTACTCAATTGTAATACCGCAATTAAGACAGTCAACAGAAGGACCTATTGCTCAGTAGTACCACCAATGCGTTTTCTACATAACTACTCTTAATTTACACTTCCTTTGCAATGCTTACATACTCTTCTGGTGAACATGCAAAAAGTACTAGGGGGTTTGTTTTTTTGTTTTCATTATGAACAGCTCTCTGCTAAAGTTAAGTGTCAATGACTACTACTTCTGAATGGAAGGCTTAGAAAAATAGACACTTAAAACGTTCGAGGTTTGGTGCCTCTAGGAATAAATATATAAAACATTTACTTGTATTCAATACCTCTGAATCTGGTTTATGTTCTGAACCAAAAGTACTTACCTTAGTTTTTTGGGTTTTTTGGGGTTTTTTTGTTTTGTTTTGTTTTGTTTTGTTTTCCAGAGGTCCCAGGCATCTATATTAACAAAAGTATCCATTGGCAGAGGACGGCCAGTAGCTGAGGGTGGAGAATCTCATTGGGTTACCCAGGTCCAGTCTGTCCATGGGCACCAAGCAGCTAGAAAGCTGCTCTCCAGGTCACAGATGAGCCTCAGCTGATGGGCTAGCAACCTGATGGAACTAGGATACCGGTGAGGTGGGAGTCTGGAGCAGACGAAATCTGTATGGGGCAGGCCATGTGGTTTGTTATGGGGCCAAGCTGGAACTGTCTCCCAGCAGAGCAGGCCATCCCTGAATATCCTGTACCTGCTGCCCAGCCTTGCAGCAGCTAGAACTCGCATTCTTCCTGCCTCGAGGGTCCACCGAGGAAGCTTAACACCAGGCTTGCTTAAAGGAGGAAATGCTTATAAGAACTGTATCCATTATTATAGAACAGGCATTGAAGGGTAAATTCGAGTCTGAGAGACAGTAAATAACTGTCAGAGCTCCGTCAGAAAGATAAGAAAGTAAAACATAATCTCATAGTTGGAGTAAGACCCAATGTTAAGACAATTTAGAAAAGTGTGGTGAGTAAAGACTTATCTAGATTTCAGGTATTATTTTTGAAAATACTATCATTTTATTTCAAGTTATTTAAATACCTGAGTTGCTGCATGAGGTGTTTATTAAAACTGAAACAAGTGTAAAATGTTGAAGTACATTATTCACAACTGTTGCATTCATATGCTGTACATAGCTAACCGTCCTTGCCTGTAGTCTGCTTAAACTATTGATAAATGGTATCTATGTGCCTACATACATTTAACATATGAGAGTTTATGTATAATTGGGAGGAAGACTTCATAGAGAAGGTGACATTTGAACCAGGTTTTGACATTAGTGGTTATAAGCAATTTCCTTTTTTTTCCCCTCTTAGTTTCTCTGATTTGCAACCAGATATTTAGCACCCAAAGATACTGTCTCAGCAGTTCATTCCCCAAGACCTTGTCATAGTACCTCTGTACATAACTATAGTAACTTTAAGTTTAACAAAACTTAGAAAGCTTTGTGCCCTGCTACTTAAAAAGGAAATGTCCTTTGCAATAGCTCCTGGTCCAAAAGAGGTTCAACTTACTTAGGAGTAAGCACTCTTTGTTTAGTCAAAATGTATTTTAATTTCTTCATTCCCAAACCTCTTCTCCAACTCCTGCTTTTTTTTTTTTTCTTTTTTTGTTTTTTTCCCCGGTGGTGTCTTGTGTGTGCAAAAATATTTTTAGGAATCTTCACCCTGATTGTTTTGTTCCCAAGGGACCATCTATAACTATTTTTAGAGAATTGCAGTTATCTTTGGGATCTTCAGCTATTGAGCAAAACCATAGGAGCAAGTGAAAAGTCAAGTTTTATTTTTTGTGTTCAGTATCTTTAATGCAAAATGTCGAAGTAGTATATTGTTTAAATTAATTAGTTCAGAATGAATGTGATGTAGAGGCCAAGTTTACTCACTTGTTAGTACCAGGTAGCTCATTATGTGTTATACAGCTCCTGCTGGGTGTGGTGGTGCATGCCTGTAATCCCAGCACTCGGGAGGCTGGGGCAGGAGGACCACCGTGAGTTTGAGGCCAGCCTAAATTACAGAGCGAGATCCTGTCTCAAATAAACAAACATGTTGTATAGTTCCCATAGTTAACCAAGTCTTATTACTAAGTGAATTATGCCATTTGTGGGCATTTTATTTTGCCACCAAATTATTGATAAAATAATAATGTATTTTTTATTGTTAAATAAATGCTAACCAGAATATTATGATGAGTTCCAGGTACTATTTTTATGCTTTTAATGACTTGATTCGGCTTGAGAATAAGAATGGATGAATGACAATTTTTATGGATGTACCTATTCCTCAGACCACCACTCTAGCCCTCTTTTTAAAATGTTCTGCTTTAATCATTTTTCCACACAGTGCATCAAGGCAGTATACCTGTAAGCAGAGTACATAGGAGCCTAAGAACTGTACACAATGTAAAGTCACATGTCAGTGGGATACAAGGCTTTTGCATATTTTTCTCATTTCCTGAATGAGTGTTTACAACTTTAGAAAACATTGAGAGGAATAACTCCATAAGAAGTCTTAAAAATGAAAAAACTGGTAAAATACAGATTAATAAAGTGTCATTTATTTGAGAAATTGCAGGGTTTTTATTTTCTCATCAGTTATTTCAGTATAATTTTGCTGGTATTCAGTTCTTGTTTAGTAAAAACATCTTGTCTTCCAAGTACATGTACACTAGCCATGAAAATGGAATAATACAGTGCTAATGACTTTGCTAAATCCTCACCACAACCAATAAGAGGTAGTAGTATTATCAATATTCATAGAAGGCAAGTGACTTTCAAGATCACACAACTTGCCATGGCACTAACAAGATTCAGGCAGGCTCTGTGACCCTAGAACCTCCCAAAAGATTCCTCTTTGTAAAGCAACAATTTGTCAGAAAACCCTAGAGTTTTGACTAGCACACATACTTTTAGGATTTCAGGAAATGTTTGTTGCTGTGTTGCTAGAGTAGAAACACCTTGTTGAACTTCCCAGTAGCCTCTCTTACGAGAATTGCTCATACTATAGGAGTAACCAGCAGCTAAAGCAACAGTAATCTGACATTTCGTTTCCTCTCAATTTTCATATTAATGACTGATGCAGTTCTTTAGCCTTCTCATTCCCGAAGGCATGGTTACTGTTCTGTATCAACTATTAAGGGTCAAACAGGAAAGCACCAGCCCTGTGTTCTTATACAGAGGGCAAGTTATTGAATGGTGACCAAAGTTTTTTAGTTTTGCTCTTGGATTACAAATTACAGAAAAAGAAATATAAAATTTGGAATATGAAACATAAGAAATGTGCTTTAAATTATGTTTTTTTTTCTATGCAGATACAAAGCTTGGTAGGTAGCAACTTGATTTTTTTTCCAAATTGTTTTGGATCTATCTGGGTGTAATTTTCACCACTTTCCACTTCATCCTTACTGTTGCCTACACCATAACCAATTGGTAAAATATTAACACAGGGCTCAGACTTTGCAGAGTGCCAGACTGACTGTGTTTCTCAGGCTCTTCCCCCTGCTGAGGCCCTCCAGGGCTCAGTCTGCCCTTCACCAAACACACTTCTTTTTTCAGAGACTGGCAGAGTCTTGTGGAGGCAGTTGCTAGCTTTCAAGAACATACCAATTAAGTACAAGCACCATTATGTCCCAACACTGGCCTGTAACTTGCATTTTGAAGGTACTCTGAGACCAGTTTCTCTTTTTTGGCAAGTGTGTACATAAACATTTCAAGGTGGTCACATTGATTCTTCTCTCAGGCGGAGGCCAAAGAAGTCTGTGTGTTTATTTTTTGCAAAACTATAAATAAGAGAGTCAAAACCAACTTACCCTGAAGGCTTATCTGCACCAGTTAGTCTTTTTCACAAATGAAATATTTCCCTCCCTTTGATTGGAGAATGACTTCAACAAAGGCTTATGATTCTCAGATAGTAGCAAGAGATATTTGGTGGAATTTTTTTTTAAGTGTCAGGAGCTGATCGGCGAGTAAGATTAACAAAATGGACAAATACTCTTGAAAAATATGAATACACAATTTTATGTATTATTACATGTAAAAAAAATGAACAAACACATGGACAGGAGCTTGAAGAGGAATGTGGATAGTCAGTAATTTGATTTAAGAGACCGGATTGGGCTTTAGATTTAAAAAGAGTTTCATTGCCTTTGTTTCCCCTGTACTCAGGGAAGCTCCTTGGTGATGAATGATGGTTATTAACATTTGCCTAAAGTTACCAAACAAGATCATTAACCGAATATTTAAAGATCTCTATACTTCTTTGTCTGATGGTTGTTTTATTTCACCTTTACAAGATGTTGCCAAGTCCTTAGCAATGATGATTTTAAAATAAATAGTTAAAAAACCACAGTCTTCACCCAGACTCCATTTTTTGGAAGATAGAAATGCTGGCTATACTTACCATGTACCAAATTTGAAAGGGAGATTCAGATTCCTCTGGTCCCCTCCTTTTTCACCCTCTCCTTTCTCTTCTGCCCCGAAGAAGCCATTTGATGGGGGGTTGATAAAGGGGCAGGACATTTATGAGGCAAGGAGGCCAAGTCTGCCGTCTGTTTAGGATTCGCTTTCACTTTTTCCACAGGGCAGGTGTGGTCAGGTCAGCCTGGAGCTGTCCCTGCTTGAGAGGCAACTTCTTAGGAAGGGCTGAGTTAAGTCAATTAAATATTTGCTTAGGGTCTTAAGAGAAACGTCTTTTCCTTTTGATGCAATTTTATAATCCTTTGTGTTTTTCTTGATTGGGAAACCAAAGGGATAGAGGTGTGGACCTAAAGGATAGAAGCCGAGCAGGCTGTGCAATCTCGTTTAGTTCTTGGCTTAGTCCGTGATGTGTTGGTCAATGTTCGACAACCAGCTCTCTAGGGAAGAAATGTCCATGCATATATAATCAAATACAAATCGATTATAAATGTTAATGGTGTTCAAATAATGAGACGTGATTTACAAATAATAGAACATGCAATCCTCTTTATTATAAATCTTACGTAGGAAGTTCCCATAGAATACTTCCCCTTGTACAGAAATCTTGGTATCTGTAGCCCAACCAGAGCTTTAACTGTTAAGTAAGAACTGCTCCTACCTGACAGTAGTGTTGGCTAGTGTTTTACTTTACATGAAACCAAAAAGACCTGTGTTGGGATTTCCCTTAGTCGCCAGTGAAGAGAATACTTTTTTTCACTGCATCAAACAGTTTTATAATACTGGGAGAATATTTCCTCAGATTCGGGCATTTGCAATGGCCTGGCCATAGACATGACATATTTTTAAATTTAATCTGCATTATTTATATATTCTCCATCATTTTCTTAAGTCTGGACACAGTCAACATGTCAAGCTTAGTTTGTTGCACTTGTTGATTTTTCTTATAAATGTTCTGGCTTCAAGCATCCGATGTGACATCACAGGATATAGAACTGGCAAAAGGTATATATTGGCCCATTATTTACCCTATCCACTCTTAAAGATATATACATAGAAATCCTCAAGAACATAGCTGATAGTATATGATTAGGAAGTGATGTGCTTTGTTTATTATTTTGTTTTGATCAAATTAATCATAAACTTATGTAATTTATTTTAGTAATGGCTGTGTTTTACAAGCAACGGGCTTGTAAAATTCCTAAAAGTTTAACAATTGATTCTCAGAAGCTGGTACTAGCCGGCCCTAAACTTAGGCCTTCTAACTTAGGTGAGTGTTTCCCTACTACGGCATGGGGTAGAATATCAACAGCATATGCCAATACGCTGTGCTTTTTAAAATATGGATTCCAGGGCCCCTTCCCTAGAAGTAAGTCCAAGATGGGGCTTGGAACTACAGTTCAAAGCAAAACTACCATCTCCAAGAGACTGTGATGCACGACCAGATTTAGGAAGTAATTCCTCTAGCAAATAATGTGGCTGTGGCCCAGCCAGCTTACCAGGGCCTACTTCATCAGGAGGAGCCCCGTTAAAACATCTTTCTCTGCATAATCTTGTTCTCTGCTGCTGTGTTGCTTCCTTGGGTCCCCATGGAGTGGAGGATGGACTGGGAATCGAGGCGGAGAAGTACCTGTGTTCCAGATCCTGGGTCTCAGTCACTTGAGTGGGTGTGGGGGTGGAGGGGTGAGGATGGGTTTGGGAATTGGACCCAGGGGCTTCATACTGAGCTACATCTTTAGCCATTTTTTTTTCTTTTGAGGTACTAGCACTAATGTTACCCCACAGAAGTAGAAATCAACCCAATATCTCAGTTCCTTGCCAGAAGTTAGACACAGAGACCACGCAGAAAGCGGAACTGAGTATGAAAAGCTGTGGCCTAGTTAGTTGGAACCATGAGATCTTTTGCAGAGTTAGTTACTGACTCATAGGGAAGTTTTCTGTCTCGATAGCACAGATTTTCAAATGTCATTGTTTAGTAAAACTTAGCAGCAAAGCATGATTGGTTCTTGTGTTGGTATGGAGGTTTGCTTAACAAATCAAAAAGAATGATGGTCATGAAAGCGTGAAATTCGGACACATGATGTACAGGATGGTGTGTGTTTCAAAAAGGCTTTTTACATTATGAAAAGACTCATTAAAAGTTACTCAGAAACTACCCTTCAAGTAGAAAATCCTTATGTATATATGTTTGCAGCAATACACCTATTACATAAACTTGTATTTAGTGTACAGTATCCGGAGCCTGTCTGCTAACTGTAGAATAGGAAATGTGGCCCAACAGGGAGGCCTTCGGGACTGTGTGCTAGCATGCGGTGTGTTCAGGACAGTGACAACACAATTTTTTTTTTCATTTTTTGCTAGGCCAAGAGTCACTTGGGCAATGTGACTGAGCCAGTAATTTTGTTTTTGTTGTTGTTGTTGTTGTTGTTTGTTTGTTGGTTGGTTGGTACCGGGGACCAAACTCACAACCTTGCACCTGCCAGGCAGACGCTTATGCCACTGAGCTAAGTCCCTGGCCTGAACCAGTCATTTTGGAACTGCTTTTGTAGCCCCTACAACATATTCTGGCTGGTGAGGTCACTGGTGAAAACTGAGGCATGTGAGCTTGAATGAAATTTTTAAATTTGTCTCCTAAGTGCCTGAAAAGTTCATCATAAAACATATATGAGGGAAAAGATTAGGGGTTGTTGCGGAGCAGGGAAGCCAGTGTGTCATAAAATCAGATAAAAACACCACACACTTACAAGATTTATTACTCTTTATTAATTAACTTTACCCAAAATTTTTCATGAAAAGTCAATGACCAGAGGAAAAAAATTAAAACTTTTTTCAGGGACCCTATGAATCCACCTGTTTGCCTGAGCAGTTTCTAAGTACTGTGATGAACCTTAAGTACTTAAGTACACATGAGCTATGCTGTAGGTGTAAGTAGAAGATGACTGGGCATTATCAGAGCTGTTTTCTTCATCTGGAGGGGGGAAGTGGTAATGACCTGTCCATTTGAAAGTCTCCTTAAGCACAGAGAATGCACAGTTTCAAAGAGAATGTCTAACTTAACATGACAGGCTGTTCCTGGACATGGAAAAGACATTGAAAACAGGCATGTGGTTCAATTAATTTGCAGTTGAGCCTATTCCTCTGTACTTTAGTCACGCCAGCTTGGAAATGGTGTGATGTTCTGTGCGATGTTTACATAGAACAAAAGGAGCCATTGGATCTGATGCCTTCTCCCATACCTCCCACCTCTTCCCCTAGCTCCTTGTATTTGACGTGTTACCCAGTGCTTGCCTACTGTGTCTCTGCCTCTGCGTGCACTATATTCCCATGGGTAAGTGTCATTTGCACTCTTCCTACTACTTGGGTTCCACATGTTAGGATTCTGTGCAAAGATCTTACCCCAGGAAAGCTTTCAGGATGATCACCATCTTTTGACCTTCTGCAGACCAGAATACCAAAGAGCATAGTAGTCATGGGGAGTCATTGCTGTACGTCTCATAGACTTTTCCCACAGGACAAAACCTTAATTGATCTGACCATAACACTTTCCAAAAGCTTTTCCCTTGATTTTATCCCTTTCTGCAGCAGCAAGAGCAGCAGCAGCAGCAGCCCATTCTATTGTTTTGACCCTTGGCTTCCACCCATGACTGCTAATTTTAAGGTTCAGGGGTGGTGAACCCTTTAGAGGCAGAGTGCCCAAACTACAACCCAAAATGCACATATTTATCACAACGTGCCAACACTGCACTTAAACCTGACTACTGAGGTTTTCGTTTGGAAAAAACAACTCCTACATTAACATCGCTTGTCTTAAAAACAAATGACACACATACCATAGGTTCACCACCACTGGTTTAGGTCAGATGTAAGCTCTTGTTGCTCTGAGATGGAGTTTTCTGGGATCTTACAGGTTGTGTCAAATATGACTCTCCACACCTATAAAGGTCTTGCTTACCTGTCCTTGGAGCACTTCTGGCTTGTTTAATCATGGCCTGTCTTACCTCACTGGTCATACTGGGAGCCTTCCTGAGAATCTATCATGATTCAGTATTCCCAACACCCCATAAAGTGCCCAACATACGGTAAGCCCTGAACGAAATCTGTGGCATTACTTGGAAATTAAAATTAGTGAACAAGAAGAAGGGTGTAAGAGATTGCCTCTGGGTTCCACTTCTAAAGAAACCAGAATTTTCACAGTGTTCAGTGACCCATGGAAGAGAAGAAAGCCAAGAAAATGCACTGCCTGTGATTGCTGAATGCTGGAAATCTGACCCTATGTGACTCAGGTATTCCTACAAATATAAGGCCTTAAAAGAGGGCAAGCAAACAGGAAAACTATGAAAGAAAAATTGTTAAACACTGAGGGAATGCTGTCTTAAGTTAGACCTAACATCCAGAGAATGCATCAGGATTCTGAACAAATAAATCTAGATAGAAGAGATCGTATAAAAAAATAACTTGTTTTTTTAAGATGAAAAGTTAGGATGAGTCACAGCTATCCAGGATTATGAAGTACAGTAGGTAAATCAATGGCATAGAAGCAAAGAATCTACAGCTTATCATAGGGTGCTTTTAGCTCTAGTGAATGAAGGATATTTCATTCAGTACAATAGCATATATGCCATATAGCAGTTTGGGTGATAGGATCAAAGAAATTATCAATATATAAACTTCTTTACAAGTTGCCAGTTGTACATATTAGTGTATTATTCAGTAACAATCTGAGGCTCTATCAAATGGCACTCTTTTGTTGGCTTCCCCAAAAAGGTGGTGTTAACTTGGAAATACACAGTAGAGGACAAGGTTGCATAAGGAGGTTGTATGGTGCAGCCACAAGCCCCACCTTGCTTCCAAGGATTAATGATGGGAAAAGCCCAAAGGGCACAGAGCTAAATGACACTGAATAATGTTTTCATAAAACTTCTACAGTAATATAAGAAAACTAGAAAGAAGTCCCATTATGTTTTGGGTTTGTTTGTTTTTGTTTTGGGGTCTTTTTATTTCTTGTTTATTGTGGGGTTTTTTGTTTTGGTTTGGTTTGGTTTCTTGAGACAGAGAGTCTCTCTGTGTAGTTCAGACTGGCCTTGAATTTACTGTGGAGCCCAGGCTGGCCTCAAACTCATGACAATCGATCCTGTCTCAGCCTCCCAAGTGCTGGGATTACAAGTGTGCACCACCACACCAGGCCAGAAACCCTATTGTGGACCTGGTCACTGGTTCTGTGAACTTAGAGTCAAGATAGTATTACGAGTTCTCATCACTACGTTTTTGTAGTGGGCTGACAAGGAAATTTCCCAGCAGAGACTTACTGGTTTGTTCTTAAAATGATCAAGCAGGGTGTCCTTTCCTCTGTGAAGACCTAGCTTTGCTAAAATCAGGCTCAGTGAAAGTGCTCGCTTCTGAGGAAGTGCATGTTGAAGATCAAAACAGAGCAGTGGACCTCAGAGTAGCTGTGTTGGACACCAACAGACAGCTTATTTCTTCAAACTCATCTCAATAATGCGCTTTGTGCTTTCCCTCACCCAAGATTACTTGAGTATTCATCACCCAAAACTGCCTCAATGCACGTACAGGTCAGAAGGTAGCAAAGAGATCCCATCTTTCAGTGGTTCTAGTCTTTGCTGCCAGAACCACACAGATTTACACCATTTCCATGAAGTCTCTGTGTTTCTCTCTGGTGATGTTATACACTAGTCCAAGAGAATCCAGCAAGAATTAGAGAAGGTGTGCTCTAGCTCTGGTGTTGGTTTTTTAATAAATGCTGTTAACTGGCAGATGAGCTGATTCTCACACTCCCACTCTTACCCTCTACAGATGCAAACGTCAAGGAAACTTAATCCTCAGATCTGCTAATGAGCCTGTATATGTGGTGGTTTAAAATACACGCCCTCTATACCTACTGTATGACATAGGTCAAGTTATTCAACCTTTCTCTATGCCTTTTTTCTTTTCTAAAATATAAGGGTCCTAATTATAATACTTATCTCATAGGGT